>JAEANM010021799.1:0-11753 GCA_017656035.1 Myanophis thanlyinensis
ACAATACAGTACTGTACATTTTTATGTTTTTTTGTGCAATAATGGTAATGTAACATGTTTTTATTACAGGTATTAACAAAATATTATAATTTATAAAAAAATATTGTCTGAATTTGGGGGGTTTGGAACGGATTAGGGAATTTACAGGTAAAATGCGTCTCTACTTACAAAATTTTCAAGTTACAAAACGGCTTCTGGGACGAATTAATTTCGTAAGTAGAGGTACCACTGTAACTTTTTCCAAGGCCGTCATAACTTTGAACCATCATTAAACAAATGATGGTGAGTCAAAGACTACATAGAATCATCCCAAACTTTAGGGGCACTTCTTACTTAGAAACTCAATTGCAGGAATGCCTCCCAGTAGATCTGAGCCTCGAAATTAATACCAGCCAGTACAGTCAAGAATAAAATTGTTGAGCTGCCAAAATCAAAGTTTTCTTGGGTTGCGAACAGTGAAGCAACAGTTACATGTATCTTCTTTCTGGGTATTTAGATCTATACAACTGGATCTAGTTTCTTATAAGCCAAGGATGCAAATTTAAAAACAAAGTTACTAAAAGCAAAGCAGGCAAGCAAGCACATAAATAAGAAATGTCCTTCTGGATTAACACGGACGTAATTAGAGAAGCATACTGCCTGGGATACCGGAGATAATACAAAGTTGTCAAGACTATTGAATAACCTTAGCATCTGGAGGAAAGGGAAAAAATCCCTCAGAAACCATCTATTTTTTCTTTGAAAAAAGAAAAAAAGGATAATATATTATTATAATAGGCTGTCCAAATTAAATATATGGATGTACTGTACACAAAGTTACTCTATCAATCTGTTAAAAGTCCAGGGATGAAGGAGGCAAACATTGAGAGATGTCCTTTAAAATGGTGCCAGTGACACCATTCAAATACACAAGCAATAAGCAGGCACAATATTGTTCAACAAAATATGTTAACAAAACTCTGTGGAGATATTTGTTCCATTATATAACCTCAGAGAGACTCCTGCCTACAAAACATACATTGAAGAAAATGTAATTCCCTTTTTTGTTGCCTACATGCCACAGTTAGCCCTGTGAAGCATGAATCCAGAAATACTGAATAAGCAACAGCCCAGGTCTAGGAAATCTTTACAAGTTTTCTCAAAATTTGCAAAGGAATTGCTTTGTGTAGCTACAGATAAGCAATAGAGAAAGTGAAAAACTTAGGCCAATCAGAATCAGTTCACTGTCACCAGACTCTTACTATCTTATGTGGTGGACATGTATGAAAGCAAGAAAATATTGGATGAAAATATATATTTGGTTGGAAAAGATGACTAAGCAGCACTTAGATTTAAAGCCAGAAATATTTTTGTTAGGTATAATACCAGAGAGCTATGATAAAGTGTCTATATATTTAATATTAAATGTATTGACAGCAGCGAGAATTGTATTTGCACATGAGAACACCCCATCTGATGAAAATATAATTCAGAAGATATTGGATTGTGCAGAGATTGACAGATTGACATTGAAAATAAAACATAAAGGAGATACATAATTTATTTAACGTGGAATAAGTTTTTATCAATGGTTAGAGCTATGAAGTGGAAATTAGATGAAGAAAAAGTATTGTTATGTATAAGTAAAATATGAATGTTCTTTATAATTATAAGTATGTTATTGTAATTGATATAAGATATAATCACAAACAAGCTATGTAACTGAATTTGGTTATGATTATTTGCATTACTAATATTATTATAAATATATCTGTTATTTTGTTTTTTTCCTTTTTTGTAAAATGAAACATGCAGAAAACAACTTGATATAAAAAAGAATCAGTTCACTGTCTGACAAATGTCTACATGGAAATTGCAAGTCATAACATAACATGTGGCATACACATGCAAAAGCCCAATGCTTAACATTTATAGGGCTGACTGGTGGGGCCTTCAGCACCCGCTGGCATTTTGGCCTCCTTGCAATCTTATTACTGCTCTCACCACACCCTTTCCCTGATATGCACACTTCCAAGCAAGCAGGCTTATCCAGTTGCATATTCACCATTATAAACTTGCTATCACAGGACACAATTTATAATAGTATGTGAAGGAATTGGCTTAACTCAGGGGTCAGGAACCTTGGCTCTTTCATGACTCATGGACTTCAACTCCCAGAATTCCTGAGCCAGCCATGCTGGCTCAGGAATTCTGGGAGTTGAAGTCCATGAGTCATGAAAGAGCCAAGGTTCCCAACCCCTGGCTTAACTGAAGATGATAAAAACTTATTAAAGTGCCTTACTCTGGTACAGGAGTGTCAAACTTGATTTAATTGAGGGCCACATCAGGGTTGTGTTTGATCTTGGGGGAGAGGGCAGGATGTGTATGGCCATGGTGGGCATGGCCAGCTCGACGTCACTTATGTCAGGGGCGCCTATGGTGGACTGAGTGCTCTACCAGTGAAAATGGGCTCCAAAACTCCATTTTTGGCTGCAACGGCATCCTGCAATCCTCTGCCAGTGAAAACCGAAGCAAAGGGTTGCAGGATGCTGTCACAGCCAAAAACGGAGCTAGGGAGCATGTTCTCACTGGCAGAGGCACTGCAGGCCAGTCCTTTATTCTTTCCAGGGCAGTCCGGCGGGCCAGATCTAAGCACCCCGCAGGCCAGATCTAGCCCCCAGACCTTGAGTTTGACACCCCTGCTCTGATATATTGATACGTGAGTTTGAAAATCAAACGTGGAAAAAAAATTAGCTGCTCCAGAACTGACCGCACCACAAGGCCCAAATGATGATGAGAAACAGAAATGAGACCTGCAAAGGAATCAGCCCAAGAGAGCCGTTGTAAAGCATGTGTACCATGACAAATGCTTAAGTGTGTCCAGATGAGGAATTTGACAATACATGATACAATTTCAAGAAGATGGATAGCTAAGGTCATGTTCACAGCATAAATATGCCCTGGCAACATTTTTTGTTGCTTGACCTTTGTAATTGCCTTCATCTCATCCCCCAGAGCACAAATGAAATAAGCTTAAGTCATCTTCAGTTGTAAAATTTATTAGAGTCTATCTTCCATTACTTTGAAGGGAGTCCGGACAGGAATAAGCAATAAGGGTAGCAAATTGTATGCTGGCATTGTTTACAACTGTGGTGAATGGGTGACACTTTAACTTGGTAATAGAGGCCTTAAGTACTTCTCACAGGGTCACTAAGAGACAACAACATTTGTACTAATGTTATAATTTATAGAACTTTCTAAACATTCACTGGCTTGGATTGTTGAACCTAGAAAATATGAACTGAAGTCTAAAGTACATCATTTTAAGAGACATACAGTATATTCAAAAATCCTGAAATATGAGGTGGGGGGAGAAACTACACGGTTCAAAAGACTTCAATGCATAACTGACCTAGGAAGGTGCTGAATGATTCTAGGTTAACTGGGTACTATTATCTCAAGAGAAAAGGTACTTTTTAAAAAGTTTAGCTCAGTACATTATCATTTCTGAGATATTAAATTAAAAACAAAAAATACACGAAGTATCAAGCCAAAACCAAAAAAGGGCATATTTCTAATGGCAATAATTTTTTACAGAATTATCCCTTCTTAGTTTCAGCATTTTTAGATATCTTTTAAAAAGAATCTTATAATTGTATTATGATCTTTGACCTTATTCATACCCTGGAGTTATCTCTAACTAAGGCATATGATAGTGATTATATTAGTAACATCAGATAAAACTAGCATTTCTTTAGTCAATACCAATTGTTTTCTGCTCAACATGTTATATTAAAATTAGAATTAGTTACATTAGAATATATAGAATTATAAAATTCTATAGCAGGATCACTGATTTTTATTTTCAAGTTCAATCCTCAGAAAAGGCAGGCAACTATGACACAACTTTTGAGCCTTGTCTCACAATTTACAATGCCCAGCGGAGCATCAATAATTATGATGCTGGAACTGACCATTCAAAGGGCAGAATGAATGTCAGATGTAGGCTGCCTCTTGCATTAAGGCACTGTTTCTCAATCTTGGCAAAACTGAAGCTGTGTGGACTTCAACTCCCAGAATTTCCCAGCTAGGATGCTGGGAGTTGAAGTCTTCCACATCTTCCAAGTTGCCAAGATTGAGAAACACTAAACTAAGGAATGAATGATGAGACTGACACATCCTGCCAACACTAAGGAAAAGGGAAAAGTCAGTCACCTACCTCTTAAGAGTCTAGATTCTTAAAGTAACTCCTGTAACCGGCAGGGGTGACATAAGATTGAGCAGCAAAGCAAAGCAAAACCTCCGGTCGATGGCATCAAACCAAGTGACAAAAAAAAGTCGTATCCCCAGCCTTCCTGGGAGAGAGATGATTCCCAGGTTGGGCACTGGCACCACAGGGAACTGTGGGAAAATATGATGTCCGGAGAACTAATGTGTGTTCGTGAGGGACGAATCGTACAGGAAGCGGGTCCAACGTGTCCTCTGAAGGCTGCAGGACGCGATGGGGAGGGGGGGGGGAGGTCTCCCACGGCAGATAAAGTAGCACCGCACCGCTTAATGCAGTGTTTCTCAACCTTGGCGACTGTAAGATGTTTGGACTTCAACTCCCAGAATTCCCCTGGCTGGGGAATTCTGGGAGTTGAAGTCCAAACATCTTAAAGTCACCAAGGTTGAGAAACACTGGCTTAATGGGACTAGCAGAAGCCATGAAGTGAGAGTTAGGGCCCCATCTAAGGAGTTTCTATGGGAGAAGCGAACGAAAATTGAACCACCAAAGAAACCTGAGACCGGACGCGGAAAAGGATCTCTTTCCGAGGGGAATCCTTCCTCCTTCCTCCTCCTCCTCCTCCGCCATCCCCGGCAGCCCCTACCTGTTGGCGCGGTCCTCCGGCCGCTCCAGCCCAGCAGATCTCCCTGTCGCTTGGCCCTCGGGAGCAGCCGCGGCCCGGAGCTCAGCCTCGCCCACCCCGAGTCGCCGCCCTCTCCAGCCTGGCTTGCCTTGCCTTGCCTTCTCAGCGCCCCCTTTCCGCCACCGAGCGTACTCGAGGCTGGAGGCGGCAGGTCGCAGCCCGCGAGTTGGCCGGGCAGAAGCAAAGTCTAACTCCGACGTGTTGTAACGGGTGAAGCCGACTGCCCTCCAGGCTCGTTCCAGAGGCGGAGGAAGGGAACTCAGCACGTGCTCAAAAGCCCTGGGGAAAAAAAAAATGGATCCCGACTCTCCGGACTGCTGTAGTTCGGGGTGCATGCATGGTCTCCTCTTAGCATCAACCTTTGATCACTTCCACCGCCTTTCTCAAAATAACCTGGCAGGTAGGAAAAGCATAATTCTCCCAGAGTGGAGATATGTAGATCTGACTGGAATCATCTAGTACAGGGGTGGGCAACTGTGGCCCCTTTATGAGTTGTGGACTTCAAATCCCAGAATTCTCCAGGCAGCTAAGCTGGCTGGGGAATTCTGGGAGTTGAAGACCACAGGTTGTAAAGGGGCCATAGTTGCCCACCTCTGATCTGGTAAAACATTCCCAATGGGGCCTTTGATTTGGACTGCTGTATTTTCTTCGACCTGCAGGTTCTCACCCTCACTCCCCATGCCATACTCCACTTGCTTTTGAAGGTTCTGGGCATCAGAAAGGATTGGCACAGAGAGCAGCTGTTTGAAAAACAACATCAAACCCTATGTAGCATGAAGAATTGGCCAAGATGCACATTGGTTTTTTAGAGATCAAAGCCACCTTATTATAGCTTAGTGGGCTGCATGAAATCACAGTGTGTAAAAATAGGCAGCACGGGAGTGCTCCTGCAGTAACAGTAGAGATGGGAACAGTAAAGGAATTGAGTCATTATTTCAGCTGCCATATATAAATGGCATACCGCATTATTAAGAAAAAAAAAACCCCATACTTTTCTTATGTAAAGACCACTTTGGACTTCAATAATAAGGATGTAAAAACTATAAATTTCCCAAACAGAAAAGTTGACACAGTTCTTGCTTGGTCAACGGGATTGGTGGAGAGAAAATGTGACTGATCTTAGAGTCATTTTGTACTTCTTTACAAGCTTACAGGACAGTTGGAGTGAAGGAGAGCTCTCAAGCCTAATAATTGAGTCTCACTCATAAATTAGGGATCAGATATTATTTAAAGATTTCTGTCAGGCAGCAGAAATATTTATAAATTTCCTACTTTGGGTTAAAAATTTCTTCATTTCTTAAATTATAGATAGGATAGAACTGTTGAAAAAGTGTGATTTGAAGATCCCAGAGTCTCATGGCACCTGCCAGGGCCTTTTCTTAGCCTTAGCAGGGGCACCATTTACAACCATTTTTGCTCAGCAAGCTCTGACATCAGCAATTCTTGCCCTTGCCAATTCATATTTGGATTATTGCAATTCACTCTACAAGACCTTGCCCTTGCCCTTAAGCTCGAACTAGTCAGAATTCATCTACCATTGGTCCAGAATAGTTCAGCACAATAACATCAATCTAATAGGAACTGCACTGGTTATCAGGAGGCTTCTGGTTCCAATTCAAGATACCAGTTATCACTTGTTAAAGTCCATTGTGGTTGATTCAGGCAAAGTCTGCTGGTCCATTTTGTCCGAGCAAAGGCTGAAACTCCATCTTCTGTGAAAGGTTAAGGAGGAGGGAAACAAGAAATCAACCTTCTCAGTCCTTTGCTATGGAGCCACTTGTGAATATGGCTTATTTCCTGTTTTCTTTCAGAAACTGGAGAAAGCAGTTCCTTTCCAACAAGCATTAAGGCAGGGGTCTCCAATCTTGGCAACTTGAAGACTTGTGGACTTCAACTCCCAGAATTCCAAAAAGCTTTGCTGGCTGAGGAATTCTGGGAGTTGAAGTCCACAAGTCTTCAAGTTGCCAAGATTGGAGACTCCTGCATTAAGGGTAGAGACTGCAACTTAGTTGGAAATAGCTAGCCCAAAGAAACAGTTTTGTGAAGATGATGAGTTTTATTTTGTTGGCTGTAAGGTTGATGGAGTTCTAGCAGAAGACACTATATAAATTATTGTATGTAAAACTAATTTCCGGCACTTATTGTCCAAAGTCACTTATTGTCCGTCATCATCACTTATTCCGGCACTTATTGTCCATCATCATCATTTAATTATTTTAATTGATTTTAATTGTATTTTGTATTTCTATTCTGTGTTTTTTATCGGCTGTAAACCGCCCCGAGTCCTTAGGGAGAGGGGGCGGTATATAAATTAAATAAATTAAATAAAATAAGTGTTCTCATCTCATTGAGATACCCAGATTTGCTGGTGAAAATCAGAAGAGAATTCAAGTTGATATTCTTTATGTTACAAGTTAGATGTAATTCATGGTAGACCTTTGTCAGGCCTGCTTCCCACTATCTGTGTAGTTCTCACAAAGTTGTTACTTAAAATAATAACCCAAATTGTTATTTCCTTTTAAAACAAAAAACAGAAACTTAGCTACTAAATTTCAGTGGTATAATTTCTGGAGACAACAGTGTCTATATATGATTTTGTATCTAGTTCTTATTCTTGTGAAACTATAAACTTGTGAAAAGAAAACCAACAAGAAGAATGTATCAATACGTTTGTATCAATATTCTGTTTTCACTGACCAATATCCAGAGCAAATTGGCCTACAAATCCTTTACAAAATGGCAGTAAAAGACAATATTCTTGGGGAACAAGAAAGACACAGTTTTTGTCAAGAGACAGAAACAGCCTGATTAACAAACTGTATTTAGAAGTCTTCTCAAATTAAGTTCCAAAATAATTGGGAGAAATGCCAGAGTACTAAAAGGTAAGCTTTATCAGTCTGACCTATATTTCATGAATTTATAAACTTAAATTTAATGCTGCTTGTCTTAAATATGGGGTTTTCTAAAGCAGTGTTCATCTGGAGTGAATTAATGTAAACAGCTATACTCACCATGAGGAAAATAAATTCCCATGAAGACAATTTTTTAGCAAATTCAAAGTTCATGAAATAGTTCACAAGCTTTGATAAATGCTTTGAAAACTTGTACCAATTTTATAAAAGCTAATTCCATATGAAATACCCTATGGAACATGGATTTTTATTTTCTCACGGATATTTGGATATTAGCTTGGAAATTCTGAACTATCAAAAATTCAGATCAAATTCTATATGGCTTATGGATTCAGATGTCAAATAAAAATATATGTTAAACAGTGTATTCCACTGAAAGCTAGTTCAAGGCATTTTGCTGCCAGAAATATGGGGCGATATGGTGCCTCCTCACACTCCATGTACAAAATTAAATTGTAGTCGTAGTTGGGGGCTTTTCTTCAAAACTGGTATTGTGAAATTATCTGCATATGTATAGCACCACCTTTTGGCCTTAGATCCGTATCAGAAAAAATACTGCTAATAAGGTCAACATGATCAAGAGTTTTCAAACTCAGCAAACATAAAAAAATAATATGAAAAACTTAAGGATTACTTCTGTCACTGCTACCAATTATATGTTGTTATATACCACTGACGTTTAAGTTGAGGTGGCAGTTGTAATAACTGTAAGTAATGGTGGCAACAGTTGTAATAAGAATTTTTGGGTTGTTCCCACTTTCACCTGGGTGTAGTACCAACATGGACTGGCAACATCTTTTTTCTTCTCTTTTACCATGATGTTGCATTCATCTTGTCTCCACTATGTGTGTGAAATAGGCATAAGTTCTTTCCCTTACACCAACAGGTTTCAGTGGTAAGTCCAAAGTGTAAAATCTGTATCTGTATATTTCAGCCATTACCCTGCAGGTAAAATCAGGCAATAGGATATGGAATCAGATGAGTTCTTATTTGTCATTTTGAGTGGATATGGGTATATGCCCTCCTCTCTAGTCTCTGGCTGTCGTTCTTCAGTTAATTTATTTATTTATTTATTTTTCACAACTTCTATACCGCCCCCTCTCCCGAAGGACTACAGCCGTCTAAAAAGGACACAAATACATAACAGTTAAGATACAATTAAAATTAACTAAATTAATGGCCAACCAATTAAAACCAATTATAAAATTAAAAATCTAAAAATTTAAAACAATTAAAATTACAAATTTAAAACTAATTTAAACTAATTAAAAATCCCCAACCAATAGTACTAGGCCAAACTGACTGGTTGGAACAGAAAGGTTTTTAATGCACACCGGAAGGTCCGTAGGTCCGTAGGTATCTCTGCATATAGCTGAAGATAGCAACATTGTGCTACTGGTGGATCAGAATTATCAATATTGTGCTGCTGATTGATCAAATTACAGAGCAGTTCTAGACTACTTACCCAGCAGTAACTGCTTTAACTCTACAGTATGACCCTTACCGTTTAATGCAAGTGTGGATAGCAAAAAACAAAAACAAAAACCAGAATTGGAAAATAGAATAGGAGGCTCAACCAGGGAAGTAGAATAGGAGGCTCAACTAGTGTTAGAGCTCCATTCCTACTGCAATCTAAACAGAACACAGGGAAATTTGGAACTCTGCATGTATCTGCCTATATAAGGGAAAAAATGAAGGGAAGAGAAAGTCAGAGTAAGTTGCTTATAATTCCCTTACTAAATCTGATCTGGTCTCTCCTGGTTTTCACTTTATTGAACTTGGGTAAGGACAAAATGGATTGTTGGAAGAAGAACATAGAAAAACAAGCCTAAAAATTATGGACAAAATCCTACTACTGCGGTCTGATGTGCAGATGGTTTTCCCTCTGACTGGTAGCAAACTGAAGGGGAGCATGCAAAGGCAGAAGCATGCATTGCAGACAAACAATCAGGTCAGCACCATTTGGCAATAACCTGAAATGGTCACTATAGAGTCAGGAGAGGGAACAATTTCTGCTGATTCAAAGATAGATGAATAGCATTAACTCTGTGGGCCCGATGATCTGTAGTAAAGTTCAGATCTGAATAAATTCACATTGGGCTGGCTTGAGCAGGCACACAAAGTTAGCCTCTATAATTCAGTATAAAATTGTGTCACAAATGTTTAACAATTCATGTTTTGTATATGTTCCCCCCTCCCCAAAAAAACGCATTGGAAACTTTTCCAATATTCATGTAAGCAACTGATTAAAAACATCCTGTAATAACATTTTTCCATGATTACTCCACAGTGCCCAGAAGAGGGCAATGTAAGCTCTCGTGAGCTACAAAGCTGTAGTGTACTTGAAATATTAAAATACAGGACCGATTAGAATATCGTAGTACAGAACAGCCTAACGCCTGTCCTCCTTCAGAAAGAGTTTTCAGTCCACAATGTAGTTAAATACCATATATATTTAATAAGCAGAAAGCTTTAGATGCATTTCATAATTGTGAGGGTCATCAGAGGGTTGGGTACTTCTTAAAAAGTTCATTTGCCACTATTACTGACATTGCATGTCAAACATGGCTCCTTTAGCTTTTATCTAGTCAAGGACTATCTTCATCGTAGTGTCTGCCATGGAGCAGCCCGTGGGACAATTTTCTTTTGCTGCACTTTATTGTGGGACCTTTTCTTATATGCCTTTGGTACAGAAGGATTGTCCAAAGGTTTCTGTCTGAGTTGGAAATCCACCTGCAAGAGACAAAAGCCACTGAAATGCCATCCAATGAAAAGCTACATTACATATTGTACCCCTCCCCTCTCTGCCAGATGGAAGCTTGTCATATTCTCTTTTTTCCCATTTGGAAACAGAATTCAATTGGACAAGGTTCCTGTGGATGAATTAAACACACACACACACACACCCCTATGCAGTGAAACAAAAAGCTACTATATATTTGCCAACTTTCCATCAATGACTCAGAAGGACTACATTCTAGGAAAATCATCTAGGTACAGATCTCTGTTATTATATAGTGTTTGTTTTTTAGAAGAGGTTAATGGTCTCTAGATGGATAATATTTTATTTAGAACACTGTATGCTTAGAACTGAGATTTAGATTTTGATGTAACTAATTTTTTTAACAGTCTTTTATCAGATAGGTCAATAAAAAGATGTAAGAAACATTTCCATCCTTGGGGCAAGCAATAATAATGTTAGGTTCAGATTTGGGCAATGAGAAACAGCAAGAGATTTCCAAGGAATGCTATGATTAGTGCCAGGCAGCTAAATGTCATATTAATTTCAACAATTCTTTGAATCAGTGATATGAAGGAGAAAATGTGGAAATTAACATTTAGCTACAGTGAATCATACTCACTGCATGAGTAGGGAATTTATGGTCCTTCAGATATTGCTGAACTACAGCAACCCTTATCTTTGGCTATGCTGGCTGGGGCTGCTTGGGAGTCATAATTCAGCAATGAATTATCAGCAAAACTGATTCTCCTTCAGTGACTGCTGGACTGACTTTTTTTTTTTAAAGGGAGTCCAACTAAGGCTGAATTGTATGCTGTCCAGAATCACTTGCTCATGAAATGGGCAGCACTATAAATTAGATGAATAAATAAATAATAGGGCACCAAGGTCCTAGTTACTGTTTAAGAATAACCTTTGCTGTTGATGGATAATAACCCAAAACATTAGTTGCAATGTTTTCCCAGCCAAAGCTGTTTCTGACTAGCAGAAACATAAATCGATGCTCCTTATACAGTATAATCCAGCTTTATATAATTCAACTACCAGTAACTTAATTCCAAGATAAACTGTGTGACTAGTGGATAATTTATATACTTAAGGGAAATATAGGGAGTATTTTCATGTTTTTTTCCCCCTGCACGGCCACTACCAACTCCACCACTATCATCAAGTTTGCTGATGACACCGTCGTGGTAGGCCTGATCTCTGACA
>JAEANM010021800.1:0-11753 GCA_017656035.1 Myanophis thanlyinensis
GTGTCTGTCTGATTAATAAAAAGAGCTGTTTGTTCACAATTCAAGTCTGTCTCTCCTTTCTAAAAACAAACCAGTTTAAATGATCAGGTTAAAATTATCCTACTTCAAACACGTTATGCAAAGATGTCTCTAAAGATGTTTGAGAAAGATGGAAGAAAAGAGAAGAAGAGGACAAACAGTAGCAAGTTGGACAGATTCAGTTACAGGGATAATGGGTGTATTGTTAGATGACCTGAAGGTCCAGGCTTTGGACAGATTGCCATGGAGAATATCTATGTGGTTGCTAAGAGTTGATACCTATTTGATGGAACTAATAAAAAAACAAATAAACAAAAAACCATTTTTGGGATTTTTCAGAGCAATTACTTTTTGCTTAATTTACAATCTTATGTAAAATTATATACTTCAAGTATCTGAAAATCATTGGGTTTTTTTTAGTGTTCCATTTTCCATAGGAGCTGATTTGAACTCAGTCATACTAGTTTGTTCATAAAGGCAATGAAAATAATTGTAAATTATATAGGAATATTCTAACCTGATAAAGTGGATGCTGATCACTAGATTACATTTCATGCATATTTGTGGGAAATGGAAAAGAAATGATTGAAATAAAAAGCTATAATTTTTGTCACATCAGATTAGTCAGATAAAACTCTGATTAATATAACTGAAAGCTTCAGAAACTTTTCCCAGTAAATAAAGGTAAGGGATATCTGCAAGGGTTTAGAAAAGCTAACATGGAAGCCATAAACATGTGACCAAAGCTCCACCCCTTTCAGACATGTGTCACAACTCATGTAAAAAGGGTGAAGTTTTGGACCGACACAGTTGCAATAGGGATAAATGCTCTGTTGGAAGAACTGAAAGACTACGTTCAGGACAGATCATCATGGAAAAAATATATCTATGTGGTTGTTAAGAATCAACAATGATTTGATGATTTGTAATGATCATTGTAATCACCCACAAACAATCTGGTGTCAAATATAGCATCTGAACATTATGCTGTTATACCTTCAGCTATCTTCTTTTGCTTTCATGTTAAGTGTTCAGAAAATAAACCTAACACTGGAACTAAGTCTGGACAGTATCGACAACTGCTTTATTGGTTTTAGAATTTGTTTAAAAGCAGGGATCTTCAAACTTGGCCACTTTAAGACTTGTGGACGTCAATTCCCATAATTCCCCTAGCCTGCTTTAAAGGGGAAAAAATAATGGTGGCATTCAGCAGTGTTGAAAATGTAGAGCATTTGGCAGCATCAGGATCAGAGGTGAATAGAACCAGTTATTAGAAGAAATCTCCTTTTGTTTTTTTTCCACTTTACAGGCTTAATCCTGTAAAGATTAACTTTACAGAGTTAATCCTGTAAATAAGGCAGTTGTTTCTAGACTAAACTTTATTGCCTTGCTCACAGAAACTGCCTCTCCCCTTATTACATTGTAACTTTGATGAAATTTAATTCTATGCTTGTTTAATCCTGTGGCCATGCCCACAGAACCAGTAGTTAAAAAAATGAATTGCACCACTGATCAGGACAATATATTAATTTTGTTGCATTTGTGATGTAGTGAAATCACATATACTTGACATCACTTTCTTGTATTTGTAAATCTGTGCTTTGTATTATTTAAATTTCTATTGACCACTTGTCCAGTTATAAACTTAAGTGTCATTGGTCTTATGGTACACTTGCTCTCTTTTTCAGGTAGAAATCTGAACTGAATAACAATTACCATGATGAACGTAGGGGACATGAAACAAAGGAGCTGCTTATGTGGTCTGTAGTAAGGACATTTTAGAATGTTTTGTTCCCAAACAAAACATTCTAAAATAACCATGTGGTTTTGCTATAAAGCATTTGTTGAGGGCTTGGGGATGAAAGCTTCCTGCTTTAGGAAGATAGAGCTCTCAAGGAAATGGGGAGGAAACAAGCGGATCAATTACATATTACATGCAAATGTAGACAAAAACCTGTTCAATTTTGAAAATAGAAAAACAGTCTTAGAAAGCAGAGAAAACAGATTCCTTTCCCATTAGCAGAGCTCCTGGAGACATTTTGCTACCTGAACTGAAAGACAAGATCATTTCTCTCCTCCACCCCTTCAGCTACAGATTGAGAGTATGAACTTAGGTTCATGCTGATGATGAGAGAGTGTTTTATTCTTCTAGTGTCTATTATGTATCTGAGGACAGGTGAGTAATTTAGGAAGACCAGGGCAAAAGAGAAAGGGCGGGGTCAGCAAGGAATCTGGTACACCTCCAACAACTTTTGCCAGAGGAAGATTGGTGGGGCTACATAACCAATAAGAAACAGGAATATATTTGTTGCCATCCAACATGTGATGGAAATGTAGCATTTCAAAGTAGGATTAAAAATATAGCATCTGTTTAACTGATAAACTAAAGCATTTAGGGCGCACTCTAGTATAGGGATGTCCCTCTATATACAAGTTTGCAACCTTGGACTTGTACAGAAAAACAGAAAGAAATCATCAAAGCACTTTAATAGCAAAGGTTCTTTTCACTCTTTTCACTTTAATGTATTTCATTATGTACAACCACAAGCCACACATACCAAATTGTACTCAGGCTCTTTTACAAAATCTGTACAGCAGGTAATTTGCAGAGTCAATATCTATGTGAATTTTTCTTTTATTAGCATTTTTATAAAAGCAACATGCATTTAAAAAAAAGTAAGGACTGCATTTAAAGATAAAGAAACGTATTTATTGATTTATTTGTTTCAGAGTAGATATGTGATATGGCAGTGCTGTATCCCTAAAGAATCCCTGCTTTTGATTACAAGATTTCATATTGTAATCAGGATTATGATGGGGGAAATTCGTTTACTTGCCATTAGTACATTATGTTTCATATTCCAGATACTAAACACTTTGGACAATTGACTTTAATAGAAATATCATCCATTAGCTCCAAGTTACATTATCCCATCCCATATGTTTATCCTAATAAACAGACAGTATATTTATTTTTATTCGCAAAATCGACTTTCCTTTGGACTAAAGAAAGTGGTATAAGTAAGGAAGGGCCCTGTAGTTAATTTCTCTTCCTCAGTGTCCAACTCTTGTTACCTCCTCAATTGCTTTCTCTAAACACAGGCCACAGCTGGAAAAATATATCACTTCACATAAATGCAGAACAATTCAAAAGCCTAAAATGCTGCTTTGACATACAAACCCTTTTTGCACTTACAGTATTCACTGAGATTTTGTTTCCTCTCTGGGCAGCTGCTTTGCCTTTCCTTCCAGCATCACTTCTTTTGCAGGTTATCACTAACTCTCAGAATGGAACAAGGACATGTTGGTGATGTTGTAATATTGGAAAGAGAACTAAATTATACAAAATGATGGAGTTTTGTTTCCAGTTGTCCCACATTGCTGAAAGGATATATTTTGCCGGATACAGGTATCTTTGAAAAGCAAGTGTGCCTTAGTTCCATTTACAATCAATAGACTGTTTAGCCAGAAAAATTCTCTCAAATGGATTTCCTAGTTTCAGAATTATGTCCAGAAATTAGCAATGTCAAATAAACTGCCTGAGATGTTTCCAGAAATTTTCATCCCCCTTCCTAGACACTACAGATCAATAGTTATTTACCCACTGTGCTGTATTCACATTTAGATTTGTTGAATCTCAGAAAAGCAGCAAAAATCATGCTCCCCTCATAAACAAAGGGAAGTATAACAAATGTTTATCCTTACCTTCATCCGTAACAAGGAGAAAGTGGAGTGTACGTAAAATGGTGAGCAGGAGCATAACAAGGAAAGGAAGTGGTGTCATTGAGCACAAATTGACTGCCATTCTAAAGATGATCAGCTGTCACTGGTTTAGGTATCTAAACTGCGGCTGAGTATGATGACATAACCTGATTATGTGGTCATAGACATCTGAATGCACAGGAGGTCTGCACACTTGCTGAGCATGGTGGGAGCAGTCTGTTCAATCTGATGTTCCAGTTAAGAAGGCTGAATTCCCAAACTCTGAGTTCCTGCTGTTGGACCTCTGTAGCGGAAACTTATCTGTAGAGTGTCAGCCCAGCTGCTTAGAGGAAACTTTGGTAAAAGTCTTCTATAGTTCCAGTCTTCTGCCACTTCCCTAGCCCCAAACCACCATGCCATGGTCTACAAGAGGGGAAACCCTGCCTAGAGGCTGTTGCTATCAGATAGGGTGAATGTCCTGCCTTGTGGTGGTGCTTTGGAGGATAGATCCTTATACAGGAAATAAACATCCTCTGACCCCACATGGGATAGTATGAGGGGCAGGCAAGAGTTGACGATGGTCTTGAAATAGAAATAATCCATATAGGCCATCAACCCTCATTAAAGAAAACTCTTTCCCCACTACCTAATGCACTGTTCAGAATATTTAAGGATGGGGAGCAATGTGATAGAATCATGTGAATAAGCAAGAGCCAGATTTCTGGAGAATCAAGAAAAGTAGTTGATTGGCATTGACTAAAGGGTACTTCAGGAACATCTGAAGATGCTCCATTACTGGAGGTTTTCAACAAAATATTAGACAACAATTTGTTTGGGATGGAATAAGGAGCTCCTGTCTTGGGCAGAGGGTTGAACTAGAAGACCTCCGAGGTGCCTTCCAGCCCTATGAGTCTATGAAGAGGAGACCCCAGTCTATGTTATTCACTAATACATGAGCGTGGTTTTATTACTTTGCTTTTTATTGTTGCTTTCATATTTAAGTAATGGTATAATCTGCTGTCATCATCATCATCATCTTCATTGCACTAGAAAAGTGGTGGGGGGGTATCATCCCCCATATCCCATCACAACAGATACCCCAGATCTGAATGCAAAGTCAACTTTTAGAGAACTTTTGAGGTTGGGAAGGGTCACAGTAGAGGTAAAAGCCATTGACTCCCAACTCCCTTTGGTGCAGTACGTAGAATAAAATAATAACATCAAACCTCAACTTTTTACTTTTACGTAATCCAAAATCAAAGTTTCATTTTTTTCCACCTCAAGCACTAAGTCCAGAAGTGGTTTCCAAATAGAAACCAAAGTAATTGTGTTTTTTTCTTTAATCAAACAAAACTGTCAGTTTAGTTAGCTGTCAGTCTGATAACTCCATTGACTTGCAGCCATTTGTTCATTGTGGGAATCAAAGTGTCCTTCCATTTTTGTGCATAAAATAACCTTGCTGCCCTCAACATATATAACATCAAAGTTTCAAATCCCCCCCCAATATTTTTTTTATTGACCCAAAAGAAAAGTTTCTGATTTTATCTTTATATTCACTTGGAGAATCTTCTGTGTTAAGATATGAATCCTACTCCAATATGTTTTTGCTTTGTCGCATATCCACTCTAAGTAATAAATGTCCCTTCTTTATTTTTGCATTCCCAACATTCATTTGAAATACCTTTATACATTCTTGATAACTTATCTGATGTCAAATACCATTGATGCATCATCTTATTGAAGCTTTCTTTTAAATTATAATTTAGTGTACATTTTAAATCTTTCATCTACATATTCTCCCATTGTTCAAGTGTTATATTATATCCAAAGTTCCTTTTTCACTGAATCATGCAATGCTTTACATATTCATTTTCCAAATTCAAATTCAATAATAATTTATAGACCTTAGCAATAATACTGTATGTTCATCATTATTGTGCAATTGGATTTCCAATTCATTTTTCAAACAATCAAACCCCATAACTCTTTTTGTCTGATTTAAATTTTATTTCAACAATAGATATGTAAACTAATGGCAGACACGTTCTTCTGATTCTAACCCCTCCTTAAATTTAAACTTAATCAACAAAATTAAAAAGTTATTATTTGACCATAAGTCCATCGGTCTGGTTTTGCCACTATTTCTTTTCTTTAAAAAGCATCCTGGGGGGATACCCAAAGAGGCATCTTCATAGAATATCTTGTTTTATATTTATTCCAAACTCTTAAGATTGCACTTCTAACAAAATGGTTATTAAAATCAACATTTACTTTAACGTTGTCATACCATAAATAACTGTGCCATTCAAATCTTAATTCATGATCCTCTAAATCAAGTAGCCTCTTATTCTGGAGGTTCATCCATTCTTTTAGCCAGACAAACAGCAAGTATTAAAATATAATTTCAACTCTGGTAAACCGATACCTCCTCTTTCCTTAGTATCTTTCAGAAGTTTATATTTAATTCTTGTTTTTTTTCCCTTGCCATATAAACTTAGAAATATCCATCTGCCATTGTTTAAATGGTGTACCAGTTGCAAGTGTTGGTAACATCTGAAACAAAAAAAATCATTTTTGGTGAAACAGTCGTATTTATTACAGAAATTCTACCCAATAATGATAAACACAGTTTATCTCATCTGATTCTTTTTGATATCATTCCAAAGAGGCACGTAGTTATTTTGAAACATTTTTGCATTTGTATTTGTCAATATGACCCCAAGTATTTCACTTTTTTCTCAACCTTAAAACCAGATTTTTAAAATCAATGTATCACAGTTCTGAGAGGTTACATTCTTAATAAGCATTGTTGTTTTCTGTTTCTTTATTTGAAAATCCACTAAAACCCCCAAACTCATTTAATTTCTTCATCAAATATTCTGCATTATTTTTTGTTCTTGCAAAAATATAAGCAAGTCATCAGCAAATGCCGTCAATGTATAAACTTCCTTTTTGATATGTATACCTGCTATTCAATACTTCCAATATGGAAGATAAGGTGCATCCTTGTCTCATACTCTTTTGAATTTCACATGAATTGGTTAATCTCTATTAATAGTAACGCTTACTAGCTTGAATAAAATTCTCCCCAAAGTCCATCTTTTCCAAAATGCTAAACATAAAAGCCCAGTTTAAATAATCAAAGGCCTTTTTTGCATCCAAGAATATTAAAGCTTGCCTGTTTCTCATTATTATATAGTAAATATTCATAATATTCAAAATGGTTTTCACATTATCCCTTAACTGTCTTTTTGGCAGAAAGCCAGATTTATCTTCATGATTGTATGTATGTATGTATATTTGTATGTATGTAAAGGGCTGATGTAGTTCCCATCTTCAAGAAAGAAAGAAAAAAAGAGACCCAGGAAACTACAGACTAATCAGTCTAAAATTAATACTTGGGAATATTCTGGAAAACATAATAAAAAGACAGATCTGCGAACAACTAGAAGCAGATAAAATTATAACAAGTAGGCAGCACGGCAAGCAACCTGGAATTGAGGAAAAACTTCTTGACAGTGAGGATGACTGACCAGTAGAACAGCTTTCCTTCACAAATCATGGGCCCTCCATTGGTGGATGTTTTTAAAAAGAGTCTAGACCAATGGTGGCAAACTTTTTACTTACCGAGTGCCGAAAAGTACGCACTTTGTGTGTGCCATTTGCACTTGCGTGCGACTCCTCCACATGCACTGCATGTGCAACCGCACCATCTCCGCATGCATGCAGCTTTTGCATGTGCAATGCACGCATGCTGCGCGCAGGCACTCACACACACACATGAGCAATCGTGTGCAGGTGCAGGAGAGCTCCAATGATCAGCTGGATTTCCTGCTGCAATTGAGCGCATGCACAGTGGAGGCCTGAAGATCAGATGGGTCTCTGCAATCATATGTACATGCTCAGCTGGAGGTAAATTGGCTGACAGCTTGTGTGCCCAGCCAGGTGGCTCTGTGTGCCACCTGTGGCACCCGTGCCATAGGTTCACCATCACGGGTCTAGACAGTCTCTTATCTGAAATAGTATAGTTCTCCTGCTTGAGCAGGGGTTGGACTTGATGTCCAAAGGTCCCTTCCAGATCATTCTATTCTATTCTAGTGGCAGGGGACACCCCACTCAAATTCCTCAGTTTTAACAGAGTATAATACCTGATTCTAAATGAAGCTGGTAATACAAAAGAAAGTTCGTAGACAGAGTCAAGGGGTAGGAAATAGCCAGGTCAGTGCAAATAAATATAAATATTTTTCCACCAGCCTGTCCTGAAATAGCCCAAGGAAAGCTTATTATTAAGCTGGTAAAAAATAGTTTACTAACAGTGGTTCAGAAGGGTTGGGCACTGTGACTCAGGGTTTCGTTGTGTTAGAATAGGTGTGTGTCATTTTATCATTCCTTGAAACCATGACTTCATATTTGAAGTATAATTTGTCCAGAGTTTGAAACAAAATTTGTTAGGAAAAGCTCATTTATGAAAAGACTGTTTGAAATAATTTTTGTATGGAACAGAAGAAAAGATTTGGTAAGGAAGAAGAGAACCACATAACAACAAGCATACTTCTGAATTCACAGCGGCTGCTAGTTCTGAGGCAAACAACATTAAGGTTCAGAATTCAGAGTGGGAAGGGAGAGCCAGCAAAGAAATGAACTTACGTTTTTGCAAAAACATAACAGTGGGGAAAAACTGGTTTATATGCATGCATTGATTTTCCTTCCCTCCCACCCACTTTTACTTTCCTATTTTGCATCTTAAAATATTTTAAAATATCCTAGGAAGAAAGCTGAAAGTAGGCCAACTCTCAATATTATGTCATAATAGAGTGCTAAAGACGTAGTTTAATCTGCACAGTTGCCCCACCTGCTCTGTGTGATCTGAATAGATATCAGTTTGCTAAATAGCTGTTCCATTCCTGATCAGCTTTAACTGATGTAACTACAGTAGAATAAAAGGGAGTGTTCTGTATAGTTTACTCTTTCCTGCCTCATCTGGTTATTTATAAATGTAATGGAAAACGAGACACTGGTAGTGTTTCTGAATGTTGAAGATATGTAGACTTCAACTCCCAGGATTCTCTCCTACAAATTGCCAACATTGAGAAACACTGCACCTTTCAGTAAACATTGCACCTACAGTAAACATTGCAACTACACTTATTGTATATCATGGTAATGAATAGATAGGCTTTTACTGAAATAGGGATATTGAGGTTTCTGGATTGTCACTACTACCTTCTGCCTTTTATTATAAAGGCACCCCTGCTGATACTCAATAAAAATCTGATATGATAATGACTCAATAATACAAGAAACCCTTTTCACCACAAATCCAAATTAGTTTTCTCTGCTCTGGTATCCTAAGAAGATGCATTTGATTTCATGTCCTATTATTTGTATGCATACTAGCCAGTAGAGCCATTTTCACATAATGGTTAAGGTGTGTTGATCAGTTACATCTTTTCAATCCAGAAAAAAATCTACTTTTTCAGATGCTATCTTCTTGCTCCTACACTCTTTAAAACAATTTTTGGACACTGGATCTGGACCATTGTCCAGTGCATATCATTTACCTCTTAATGGCTAAGATGTTTTTGGAATGTCAGTATCAGGAATCCTGGAAGTTAAAAGGCAGCATTGAGTAAGTTGCAATCTTTAAGCTGAATATGATCCAGGCTCATTTTTCCAGTCATCTGACTTTTAGTTAATTGTTTTGAGTACAAAATATTGTAAGTAATTTTACTTGGACAAAATAATTGTCCAATGGTTCAAATAAGGGATCTTTGTGAGTTTGTTCTCTTTAAAAGATTTTTTTTGTCATGTTACATTTTACTCTTGTTCATACTAGGTTACTGGGACTGTTTTATGTCTTCTAAACGTGGAATTTCTTTTGGTTAAGCATTGAAAGTTGATTTGTTAACTAAAATATTTTAGGACTTTGGGATTTTTGTTCAAACCTGGATTTAAAAATACATTGGTTATTGGATTTGCCTATAATTAAGAGTTCAGTTATGGGATAAAAAGTTTTATGACTCAAAATTAAAATAAAGAGATAATGTAATTATATATACTTATTGTGATAAGGGTAGAAACTTGTTTACTTGATTTTTTTCTTCTTTCTTTTTTTGCAGCTTTTATTCTCTCTTTTTATTTTTTGAGTTTGTGTTATTTTTTTATTAATCCAACTAAAAATTTTAATACCAAGCCTTTAAAAAAGTTACTTACCCATGGAAAATAGTTTGAATTTGTTTTCTCTAGACTAGAGTGGTAAGGCTTTTTTTTTTTTTTAAGTTTTTTGCATTTGGTTTTGTTTAAATTGTAGCCGCCTGGAGGAACTAAATAAATGCCTCTCTATTTTCCTGATAACTTATTTTTCAAAATTGTAATTATTCTGGGGAACAGACTGAGGCACAGAAGTCTTCAGCTTGAAAGGAATTCCCTTATTATGGCACAGTCAATTCAGGGTCCTTTTTGTTTCTAAGCAAGTGGATGCGTAAAAGTTCATAGATAAGACTTTTCTGGAATTTTTTACAGTACTTTTCTTATTGATGGCTTCACCTGCTCCAATAATCTCCACCAATCACCCCCTTCTCCAAATCCTAGTGGAACTCATAGATTTCCTCACTAGAAAGCTGTCAGAAGAGAGGACCAATAGTCAACTCTTAGGTGTATTATGTATCTTGATCTAGTTAACATGTTTACTATCAAAAAAATTTATTAGTTTAGCAACATATAAAATACAGGAATACAAAGAAAATGAAAATAATGGTAAAATAAGGAAGGATATAGTTAAGAATTTTCTGATTTAAGACATGAATTCTACTCCAATATTTATTTGTTTTATCATGTCTCCCATGAATGGTAAAACATTCCTTCTTTACATTTACATTTCCAACATTAATTTGAAACACCTTTATACATTCCTAACAACTTACCCGGTGTTAAATACCAATGATATATCATCTTATAAAAATTTTCTTTTACGTTATAATTTAATGTGAATTTTAAACTTTTCATCCACATTCTCCCATACTTCACTCATTTCATTATATCCAAAGTTCTTTTCCCAATGCTTTACATACTCATTCTCCAAATTCAAATCCAATAACAATTTATAAACCTGAGCAATAATATGTTCATCACTACCATGCAGTAGGATATCCAATTCATTTTTCAAAAAAACAAATCTATAACTCTTTTTGTCTAGTTTAAATCTTTCATTTCAATTGTAATTATGTAAACCAATGGCAAACACCTTCTTCTAATTCTAACTCCTCTTTAGATTTCAGGATAAGGTCACCATAATTGAAATATGTTATTTGGCCATAAGTCCACCAGTCTGGCCTTGCTATCATTTCTTTTCTAAAGAAAAAAGAAAAAAAAAGTTTCCTGGGGAGATACTGAAAGAGGCATCTTCACAGAGAACCTTATTTTATATTTATTCCAAACTCTTAAGATTGCATGTCTCACAAACTGATTATTAAAATTAACATTTATTTTAATCTTATCATACTATAGATGGCTGTGCCATCCAAAATTTAATTCATGGCCTTCTAGCTCGAGTAACCTTTTATTTTGGAGAGTCATCCACTCTTTTAGTCAAATCAAACAACAAACATCAAAATACCGTTTCAAATCTGGTAAGCCCAAACCTCCTCCTTCCTTAGTGTCTTGCAATAGTTTGTATCTAATTCTTGGTTATTTCCCTTGCCATATAAAGTTAGAGATATCTATCTGCCATTGTTTATATGACGTATCAGTTACAAGCATCAGTAAAGTCATGAAACCAAAAAAGCATCTTTGGTAAAAGTAAAACGTTCGTCTTAATCACAGAGACTCTGTTCAGTAATGACAGTTGGAGTTTGTCCTATCTTAATGAGTCTTTTTTTAATATCCTTCCAAAGAGGCATAAGATTATTTTGAGGTCTGGTTAACATGTCTGAAAGAGATTCCTGTATAACTGTTCTGTTCCCGATCGACCAGACCCGACAAGAACGACGCGGAGGCAAGGGTCGGGTTAAGCTACTTTATTCCGGCACGGATAG
>JAEANM010021802.1:0-11753 GCA_017656035.1 Myanophis thanlyinensis
GTGTAGCCATTGATGTCGTTTGTGCTACATCGGAACATGTCCCAGTCTGCGACTTCTAGTGCATCTTGTAAGGCGGCAACTGATTGTTCTGTCCAGTGTTTAACTTCTCTTCAGGGCCTTCCAAAAGGCCATCAGGGTTGGGGGGCAATCTAAGCTCTGATGGGATGACAGGGTGGGCACCATGGCAGAAAAGGTTGTCTTTATGGGACCTGCCATTCTTTCATAGACGGGACCTGTAATATGTCTTTCCTGTCAGTCTTGATGGGATGGGATGAATAGATAAAACCAGGAAGAGCCAGGCGCTCAAATAACCTGGTTCCGCACTGTATTGGACTGTCTAGATCATTACCAGCACACTGAGTTGCATCTGGAAGCAAACTGGCAATCCATGCAGTCCACAGAACAAAGGTTTAACATGCACTGGTCAAGGAGCAGAGATGGGTTGCTGCTGGTTTGGACCAGTTTGCCCAAACTAGTTGCTCCAATTTTGCACAGTTTGGATAATGGAAAATCTCAGCACTGCATGGTTTTGGATTTGGGGACTTACAGGTCCCAAGAATTTATCATCTTTTGTTCTGGATGGTGTAATATTGCTCCACACAGATGGCCATTTTTGGGCCATTTGGGGGCATTTTCAGCATGTTTTTTGCCCAGAAAACTTAGTGAAAATTCAGGGGAACTATTTACTCATAATTAGCTGCTGAAGTGGCATGTAAGCATGTTGAGAAAATTACCAACCCGCAATGGAAAGAATGAGAGAGAGAGAGAGAGAGAAATCCTTTCATTTAAAAATGCAGAAATTGAACTCTCAAAATGGGAAGACGTAGTATTGAGAAGGCATTTTAAAATGCTGGAATTATGGATTTTAAAAATTAATACTACTTTTTTTACTTGAATTATAATTTAAAATTATACAAATTGGACTTGTCAATAACAATACTGTGAAGAAGAGAGCGCCATCTGCTGATGAGAGGAAAATATATAAGCCTGGAAATATTCATTTGAAGGGCTATGAAATATCTATTGGATTATATTTATCTACCCCAAGACCACTGCAGTGTTAAATATTTCAATATAATATGGAAGATACTTAATTAAAAAGACCCCTGAATGTTATGTCACATGATTGCACTTTAAAAAGTGACTTAAAGAGGCTTGGATAACTCCCTGGACTATTTAAAAGGAACTGACTGATTATCTATGGGATATAAAGAACTGTAACTAGAGTATAATACAAGATGAGCAGAACTTCAAATGAGATGGAGCTGATGTTTCAAAGCATAAAGGATTTTATACTGGAACAACATAAGGTGACTATGGAATTATTAGATGGCATAGACCAAAACCTGGAAAATATTATACAAGGGAAAATGAGTAAAGACCAAGATGCTCATGAAAAGAAGGAACCAACAGAAGGAATGGAGGGTAAAGCAGAACCAAGAAACCAGCAGAAAGAAAACAATAAGGAGGAGATAGTAATAAAAATCAACAATGATTGATGAGACCAACCAGGGGAAATACCTTAAGAGATTTAAAAAGAGAATGGGAGAAGCAGGAAAGTGCTTTGGGAACAGAGATAGGGGCTAAAATAGATAGTCTTAAAGCTAGACAATGGAAAAGGGTAGGGAGGGAAGAAACATTTAGACTGAACAGTTACGATGTAGATGTTGATATAGACAGAGAAAAAAATGTAAGAGAAGAATATGGGACACAAGCCAAAAAAAGAATCAGACTTAAAATATTGATGTGGGCAAGAGATGATGGCTTGGGGGGAAAAAGAGAGAGAGAAAGAAAAGATTTTTCTTTAAGAATATATTATAATATAAACATGTGTATTAACATTAGAATTAGATAGACTGGATGAAAGCAAAGAATATGAATTATTTTGTATATATTGTGATAGATACTGAAAAATAGATAATGAAATAATGATAGATACGAAGAGTGAAATATGGGACATATGAATAAGAACTAAGAATTAAGAATGGGAAAATTAGAGATTGAATGATGGTAATATTATGTATGCTTAAATAATATAATGATTAATAGTGAAATAATAAAGTCAAAGTGAGTAATTGAATAATGAAATAATATATTTGAATAGAAACATGTGTACCAGTAGCAGAATTATATAGATTGGGTGAATGTAAAGAATATGAATAGACCTATTCTATATGCTCAAATAATATTGTAATTGGTATTAGAATTGTACATTGAGATATTGAATAATGGAACAATGAAAAATGAAATTTTAATATAAACAGATGTGAAGAGTTAAATAAGGGAAATATGAAGAAAAATTAAAGTAACAAAGCAGGTGAGAGATGAAAGACAGAAAGGAAATATCCTTTAATACAATGGTGACATGAATAAAAGTCAGAATAGAGATAGAAATAAGAGAAAAGGAGAATCTAGTGGCGTTACCAGACCCAGGGAGGAATGTTCCTTCCCTGTACTGGGTATTTACCAGCCTGTGGGCTCCAGAGGGAGTCTGAAAATCTCCCTGGATGGGAGATAAAGCAAAAGAGGTCATCCAGTGAGGTCGGGGAGAGCACTCAACTCTTCCGGTGTACCCCTGGTACATATAAAATCCTCTAAGCCATGGCAGGAAGAAGAGGCAGCCGAAGATGGCTGCTATGAAGCCATGACAACCATGACCAGCTATGCACGGTGCAGGAGAGGAGCTTCAACAGTGTTTGGTCTGGGTGAGAAGAAATCCTTTCTTATGTTAAATCTACAACCCCAAGAGACTATTTAAGAAGAAGGTTGTCTCCAAAGTACTTTAGAAACTGCAATGAAGCAGCCTGGGAAGAAAAAAAAGGAAAAGGAAAAGCTTTACAATGAAAGATTTAAAGGAGAAGATATCAATTGATTTTTTAAGCAGAGAAACTTGGATTTTATAACAAAAAAACAGAAATAGAAATAGAAATATAGACAGAAAAGAGAACTATGGGAGACAAGCAAAAAAAGGGATAATTAGAACATTAAGGAGAGTTAGGGACGATGGATAGAAAATATATTTTTGTTTTCTCTATTTAAAAAATAGTGACAGCAGTGGCGCAATCTAAACTTTAAATTAGAGGAAGATTAGATAAAAGAGGAATAATATAATATAACATTTGGATGTATAATATGGAGATGTATATTCTGAGAATTATAGAACGTGTGAAAGATCATGTAGGTGATGATAGATATTTTTATAATAAGACTTATGAAATGTAATATGGTGATTGAACTCTGTAAAAACTAGGATTACATATTGAATAATCAAATAATTAGAAGTATAAACTGAGCGATCATTGGTTAAATAATGGAACAATGTATTCATATATAAAAACTTTGTTATACTAGGAAGCTAGGTAAGATTATTAATTGTAATAATATGTGTTCAATATTGTATACTAAATTGAATGCCACTCAATTGCTGCACTGTTCATATAAGGATATGTATAATGATATTTTTTACTGTTAATATTTGTTAACCATAAGTGTTACTTTGAGAGATTTCTGTGTACCCAATTATGTATGATTCAATGAAGGAGGTCATGTAAAAAATGAAAAATAAAAAACATTGCTAGGAAAAAAAAAAGAAAGAAGAGAAAAGGGGAATAATAGTATGCACATTGTTATATAACAATAAAAATGTAATAACAAGAGGGAGGTTTAGAAATTGAATGGCGGTAGTATCAGATACGTTTAAATAATATGAAATAATGGATTATAACCTAAAATAAATGTGTATTATTATTAGAAACACATAAGCTGGATAAATGTAATAACTATGAGTAAGAATACCATTTTTATTTGTACTAAAATGTATGGCACCCACGTGTCTAATTGTTCACGGAATGATATGTATGTGTAATATAAAATAAAAAACTTGACAAAAAATACCCAAAATTCCCTTTATATATGTAAATTGCAATAATTCTATATTTTTCTATTTTTACTGGAAAAGATCTCTGACCTCCTCTTCAGAATAATGGCTAATTAAATTGTGGGAATATGTTTGTCTCCATGTTGAGAATAATTTCATATTCTCCATGTTGAGAATACGACTTCATATTCTAATTAGACTTAATTCTAATTGGAAACTATTCTTGGATTACAATTTTATACATGGAACTGTGCCACATTTAAAATTGGAGTTTTAGAGTTCATATCTTAATTTGAATGTATGATTTACAGTACTGATTTAATGAATTGTTTACCATCTAGTCTTTTCTTAACAGCCTGAATTGTATTTACCAAGCCCTTTTAGTTTAAAGTTCAACAATGTGACTTTTTATTACAAAATAAATATGACATATTTCATGAGTTTCTAGTGATCATTGGAACATATTTGTTTTATGATATTTCTGATTTATTGCTTTTAGCCTGTATTTCAAGTCAATAAACCTCTATGTGATTATTTTATTTGCATTGTATTTTTTCTTACGTTGTTTCAAAAAGATATAAACAATTGCAGGGGGAAAATAATTAAATGTGGCTCCTGGCTATATGAAAATTACTAGTTCTTCAGAAAGGATAAAAGAGGTTGTGTGTGTTCACCCTTCAAAAAGATTCACTATTCCGAAAAGGCAAAATGCATCTGCAGTTGTCTCACAAAAGAACTCCAGCTCTTTAGAATACACGTGGGTGGGTTTTCTTTTCTTTCTTGGGGGGCTGGGTGGGTTTCTGCACCGTCTATATTTTTAATGTGTTTTGGGAATTTTTTAAATCTATTTTATCTGTTCAATATAATACTTAATAAAATTATTCAAAAAGGAAAAACACAGATGGTTCACCCCCAAATGCATCTCATATTTAAATAGAAAAACACAACCAAATTAAAAAGCTTTATATTTTCTAGACATGTTGCACATACATGTTTTGCTTTCTTTTCAAAGATCTTTTCCTTTTCATGAAAGACTTCACATTGCATCTGGATCTGGGTGATGGTTAGAAGCAACTTTTGCTGTCCTACATGAGTGAGGGAAAGCTTTCTGGGGGAGATAACTGGGGAGAGATGATGATGATGATGATGATGATGATGCTGATGATGAGGACGGTCATGATGATATCTATTCAGTTGGGTCCAACTCTTGGCAATTCTATGAGCCAGCCCTCTCCGCATCTTCCAACCTTGCGCTACTTCTTTGAGTTTTTCTATGCTCTGGCTGGTATCAACTTTGACAGTGTTCAGCCAGCATGTTCTTTGATGACCTGGTTTCTTTTTACCACTAATTCTTCCAAACATAATTGCTCTCTCCAGTAAATTCTCCTGTATGACATAGCCAAAGCGAAACAACTGGAGAAACCCGGATTTAAATCCAACCTGAGCCACAGAAGCTCTTCAGATCAGGGGTCCCCAACCCTGAGTCCATGGATCGGCACTGGGCCGTGGCATGTCAGCAACTGGGCCGAGCAAACAAGCCAAGCCCCATTCACGGGATGCAGGCAGCACACAAAACCATGCCCCCTCCCAACTGCAAAAAAAAATTTTATCCATGGAACTGGTCCCTTGTGACCAGGAGGTTGGGAGTGGGGCTGCATTAGATGATTTTCTTTCTCAATCCAACTTATTTCACAGGGTTGTTGTGATTATAGTGAGACTCCCATGTACATATGCTGTTTTGAACTTCTCAACCATAGGTAGCATATAAAACTAACCACAAATCATATATTAGAACACAGCACTTGTGGGGGAGGGGAACCATGGGGTATGAATTATGCATAAAATAAGACTAAGCGTGAGTGGGAAAAATACAGCCTTGAAGAAAGTGTTAGCTATAACCTACAACATCCCTCACCACTGCCCAGGGAATCTCCTCAGGGATGAGGTCAAAAAAGTCGAGATGTTCACCACAACCACGCAATCAAAGCCTTGCCCCAGGTCAAGTGCATCACGATGCAAGGCAGGACTTCAATCACATGGTTGTGGCTGCCATCTTGACTTTTTTACCCTTCCCACAGGCACCTCTAACCCTGGTAGTGCAGAAGAGTATAATCCAATGCATCTGGAAGACACCTGATAGAGGATGTGCAGTCTAAGCAACAGCTGTGTAATTACAATAATGTACATAGATAAAATGTCTGGGACGTGCACAGCATCCTCCATTTGGAAACAAAAACAGTACAAGTTTGCAGCCTTAAAAAGAGAGAGAGGAAAAACTCTCTCACAGCAATCAGCATAAATGTAGTGTGTGGTTCCTTCTTCATCTCCTATAATTAAACTAGATGTTGCCTCTTTCAGCAGACCTGTGGCATAATTTGTGATAGCGACATAATAAGCATTTTACCCTGCTTGAAGAAACACTGTAAGAGCAAGAAAAGGCCATCTCTCTTAAATTACCAAAATATGTATTATTGTTAAGAGATGTGGAAGCATAAATGCAGCACAAGGCTGTTCTAAGACAAGCTGTAATTAGACATGAATTAGAACGAAATGCTTGATGTACAACTGACGGTGGCCCAGACGATTTTTTCATCCTCAGAGTGGTGAACGGAGGTTGTCCATCAGTTTTCACTTTCAGAAAACTCAAAATAGAAGTATCAGCGTCCCACCTGCCCTACCTACTTTTTACAGGCAAAGTTAGAGAGTTTGTAGATTTGATTATTTTTTTATAAAAAAGGTTCGAAGCAACCTTATTTCAAGGTAACATTTATTGACTCAACTGTATTTAGGCATCCTGATGTAATAACTGTATTTACAGGGTTTGTTTTCTTGATGATCTTTTGTAATATTCCCCTGTGATTTTTTTTAAAATAATAAATTGATGAGGGAGAACCGAAAAGAGCAAGTGGTAAGCATAAGCTTTATTCTAATCAGCTTGGGTTTTTTAATTAGCAAGCAGGATAAAAGGTTTCAGCTCTTTGAAGATCTCTTCCACTCCTATTGGCGTGGGCTTCCCAGTGATCTGGCAGGGCTGCCATCTGTATTAACTCAAATGGGCGCCTGAATTAATTTGATGCATTTTGATGCATTTTGGATTTTGCTGCTGTAACCAATAAAGAAAACATCATTTATGATGTCATATTTATTACCTTAACATTGCAGAAATAAGGATATATTATTTTATCATTTTATATAGCTATGGAATTCTGAGATTCTCAGTCAGGCAGCTCATAGTTGTCCCAAAACTGGTTTTATTTTTGAAATGGCAACTGGACTGGTTTTTTGGAGAAAGAAGAAGAAAAAGATAAAAACATTTTACTTCCTATTCTTGGAAGCTTTATCGATAGAATTGATGATGGTTTCTGGGATAGGAAGTGAAATGTTTTTATCTTCTTCTTCCTCAAAAAAAAAAAAATCAGTCCAGTTGCCTTTTGAAAAACATAATGGTAGCCATGCAATTAACTTTTGTTCTAGTGGTCCTGACTTGCTGCTGTTTTAACGGTACTCAACACTTAGGTTGTTTCATGCTATGCAAAGGAAGGAAATAAAATATGATAAATATGAATGGATAGTAACCTTTTTGCAGCCGGACCTGATTTTTCCTTAGGAAAAAAATGAAGCTTAAACTTCCTAAATTACAGGGGTCTCCAATCTTGGCGACTTTAAGACTTGTGGACTTCAACTCCCAGAATTCCTCAGCCAGCAATTGGCTGAGGAATTCTGGGAGTTGAAGTCCACAAGTCTTAAAGTCACCAAGGTTGGAGACCCCTGTCCTAAAACCAGAGGAGAGATAGCCAATATCACAATGAGACTGATGATCTTCCAAGGAAGGTATAATGTTCTGAATATGGCTTTGCTACTACTGTAGCAAAGAACAAGAAGCCAATAAATAAACTGGCTTCTCTCTGGAGAAAAAGGGAATGCAAGATTGCCCATTTTGTACTCCCCGTGAATGCGCCTAACTAGAAGACTGCAAGACAGCGGTCTCCAGAAGACAGGAAATCTTACAACTCAGGAAGGGTAGTCAGGAAAGCTTATAACCACCCCAGATGACAGCTGCAGAATTGCAATTGAAAGAGTGTACTTTGCCTGTAGCCATCCATGGCTGTACTACATGGTCAACCGAGAATCACTATAACTCATAACTAACCCTCTAACACACAAAGTGGGCTATTTCAGCTGTCAATCAGTTGCTCCCTTCTTACTCCACGCATATCATCTTCATTCTCTCCTGGTAAAGAATTTACTTTGGGAAGGTGGAGAAATAAATAAGGCATGTGGCTAAGCTGTCTCCCACGTTGTATTAAGCAGGTGTATTCACACACCTGGCATGATCTATCTCACTTGCGCCCTAAATTTTCAATGCAGCTTCCAGAATACATTGCATTGTTTGTTAAGTGTGAAATTTACTTAAAGGCAAAAAAAAAAAAAGAAAAAAAAGATGTTTCTAATATTCATCTTTGGATATTAGCTTCTTAGAAACCCTAAAGGAGAATACAATGTCTGAAAATTCAGATGATAATCAGCCCATTATTATTCGCCTAGAGCTCATTAAAGTGGCAGAACATTGTTTCTTCAAAAAAGACAGGATGCTGACTGGAGTGCTGATAATACAATATCGTCTCCTTTTATCCCTTGTTTTTTTTTTTTGTCTCCCCTTTCAAAAGGTTGTGGATGCATGGGAAACAGGCTAGCTTTGGTCACCATTAAGTCAAGCTCACCTCACCTCCTTTCATAACTGTGAAATGAATTTTGAGTGACGCTGATTATAGCAACTGCCGTCTGGCCCCTGGTTAAACCTAATTACAATCTCATGTCGGATCGCACTCCATTATTGTTTTCAGGTAATGTGGCCTCTCTCGCTCCCTTTCTTTTCAGGCCACAGACATTACAGAGTGCTCCTCTTTAATGAATAAAATAGTTGGCAGCAGGGCAAGGTGGGGGTGGGGGGAGGAGGGGGAAGGAGAAAGCTACAATCTCAAATGATCTCTTTTGCATTGTAAAAAGATATGTGGATTGATAAATATCCTAGGATGTGCCATTATCCATTATTCAGCTGCACAATTAGTGAACACCTGGCATCGGGAAAGTGAGATGGTTGTTTGCTTCCCTTCTGAATTAATGTTGATTGTCCAGCAGACCCCACAGAGCATACCGATTTCCCTTTTAGAGGGGGCGGCAAGGGGTGTGTGGGTGTGGGTGTGAAGGTCTAGAGAGAAAGGGCCAAATAACAACAAAAATAAGCATTTGATATTGCAAGACAGTGAACTGGAATATTCACTTGGTGTGCATATGATATATGTGTGTCATATAGATTAGATTTTACTTGGTTACTTTCTCAGCCCTATTTCTTAACCCAGAAATAAAAGCTGAGCCTACATATCAGGAATGTTAATATCCCTCAAACTGATGACAATAACATTTTGGGAATTCCAAAGACTGAAAGAGTACTTTCCCCTATCCTTTCTGCTAATCATTGGAAGCATATATTTAGCAAACTTAGAAATGAGTCAACTGATCAAGGTCTCCAGGGACTGGAAGTGACTTTCCAGGATCTCAAACTGAAGATCTAACTCCGCCACCTGAACATAATTTGGAGCAGGACAACAGAAACAATGAATGAATTCTTCTTAGAAGGGAACGTGTTAGTGGACCATTCAGCCTTACAGTGTGCGCTCCAGTGGTGAAATTCAATTTTTTTTACTACCGGTTCTGTGGGCATGGCCACAGGATTAAACCTCACCAAGCACATAATTAACCTTCACCAAAGTTACAATGTAATAAGGGAAGAGGCAGTTTCTGTGAGCAAAGCAATAAAGATTAGGCTAGAAACAACTGCTTTATTTACAGGATTAACCCTGTAAAGTTAATCTTTACATGATTAATCCTGCAAAGTGGGAAAAAAACCAAAAGGAGATTTCTTCTAATAACCGGTTCTATAAAACCAGTGTGAACCGGATGAATTTCACCTCTGGTGCACTCCATTTTAAAAAATATGTTTTCCAGTCCAAATTCTTGCAATTTTTTTACTTATAAAACACACTCTCCAGTCTATATAAGGTTTCTATTGGACATTTATAGTCGTTTATAGTTCAGCTTTTCTTCCTGTTAGGAAACTCAAGACACAAATGGGATGTTGGTATACTCTATAGCTATGATTACAGCTTAACTTAGTCTAAAAAGGGGTCCTCATTCATCTGTCCCATCTAATATCTGCTGTGGCGCTGCTGGCTGGCAGTTCTGGGAATGGCCATTGCAGTGCATCTTAAGGGGACTGGGCTGGGAAAGGGTTCATTTCCAGTGGCATAACTTTTCAGGTTTAAGAGTCTTGCAGTTTGGCCTAAATACAAATAAAAAAACTGCTTCCTTTTAGCAATTTGTGCCACATGGTGTAGGGGGAAGCAACTGGTGTTAGTGAATTATTTATCCTTGCTGAAGAAAATTTAGTCCCAGCATATTGTATCTAGTTACTATACATGGACTACAAAAACTTGGATGACCACTAGATGGCAGCACGAAATATTTTGTATCTCTGCTATTACACTGCCTTTCTGCCTAAAATGTGGGCTGCATTTTTTTGCAACCCAGATTTAGTAGCTTAGTCTTAGCTTCCTTAGACCAATCATGCTAAAGTTGAGAGAAGATAAAGACAATGCAGTGAGCAGTGTTGACTTAGCAAGGCCTATGGTAGAGGCTAGAAGACAGAAACGAACGTAAATGTACACGCACCAAATGGTAATTTGGAAATAATTTAGAAGGAATGAACCCCACTACTGTAGAAGTCCTTGGTGCTTTTGGATTCTGTACCATTACGATTCCAATGCTTTCTAATAGGAATTATGGGATTTAACTACATAGCTATGGAAAAATTTGGTATGTTGTAGACATTAGGACTACTAGATTTCGGGTGCAAAAATTCAGAGGACCCCTAGATGACAGCAAAAAATGAGGCTAATGTGTATTTCTTTGCTGCCCTTTAATGGCCATTCAACTATGGTTATTCTACAGACATTTAATTGATGTACAACCGAAGGAAACTTTTACAGGTGGCAATCACCATTAAACATTAGCATCTGAAACTAGATTTCATCAAACTCAAACTACCGCAAAAGAAGAAAATACCTTATTCATGTTATTGGGGGGGGGGGATGTATTTTTTTTATTTCTATTTATACATTGTAGACTATCGCACAGAGATCTTTGCTAAAAGTTTACATTTAAGCATTGCAGAATGAGGGAAATGCAGAGGTAAAAGTTCTCCGTCCCAATAAATATTATGAAGAAATATTTTGTGCGGAAGAAATCCTTTTCTACAAGTAACCCTGTGTTTATGTCCTGGACGTGCATTTTGCCTTTTGTTGATCAGAGTGGAAACAACAGAACGTATCACTGTAATAGTCCCATCATTCTAAAGCCAGTATCAGAATATAGGTACACATGAACTTACAAATACAAGCACATATTTGACTTTTGTTTGTCTTTCAGGTGAGGTCGTGCTTCATCCATACGCAATTTACTCTTGTTTGTTACACAGTTGCCAAGGAAACAGTTTTCTTTCAAGTAACAAGTAAATTGCTAAGAAGTACAGCTCATTTTGGTTATAGAAACAGCACACTCTTATATACGTAGATCTTTTTTGTCTCATAGGCATAAAGATTTCATTTCAGGGGCCCAGTTCTTCAGTAAAAGCTAGTCTTCGTGTTTTATATTGTCCCCCTGTTTTTCATCAGTCCATCTCTCTCTTTTATATGTTTCATCACTTAACCCAGGGGTGGGCAATTACGGCTCCTTCATGACTCGTGGACTTCAACTCCCAAAATTCCAGCTTTGCTGGCTCAGGAATTCTGGGAGTTGAAGTCCACGAGTCATGAAGGAG
>JAEANM010021803.1:0-11752 GCA_017656035.1 Myanophis thanlyinensis
ATTTAGACCTTGGAGAATGGGAATAATATCAGTTTGCATAAGTTTGAAAAAAAATTCTAATTTGAAGAGGCCTACCCTACTATCTGGAAGAGCATTTCTGCAGATATTTGAATAGTGCCATCTCTCCATGGGTTCTGCAAAGCTCTTAAATCTGGCTTTGATCCCAGGCCTATGTGGGATATCCCTGATCTGGTTTGCCATTGCTATAATTGTTTTAATCTGGGCTGCCTATGGTGGTGTAGTGTCAAACTGTTTTATTGGTTTTGTATTTGTAAGCCACCCAGAGTCTTTTGGAATGGTTAGAACACCAGGCTAGAAACCAGGAGAGTGAGTTGTAGTTTTGCCTTCAATTTCTGTCACAACAAATGGATCAACATCTGGTTGATCTGAAAAAAGTGGACCTTACACTTGTAGGGAAAATGTTAGGAAAAAAAACAAACTTCCAGGTTTAGGTATTTCTGTGCTTTCTGGAATTGTGGGCTTATTTTATCTTCCTCAGTATCATAGCAGTTGGATCTTTATACAGGTCAAAGAAGCCATAAATATAACAAAGTACATTTTAGCTAAAGTGTAATGGAGAATACTATACCATCTATAGCACTGAAGCAAGCATCATTTATCATGCTAGCCAGCTTCTACAAGATTTTCCTGACATCCTTTTTAGTCTGCCAGCAAATGTCATACATTATGGAAATTTTCACAATACAAAAGCCTTCTTGTGTCTGCTACAGGGTATATGTCTTCCTGCTGTCACTTCTTTTACCAAGAAAAAAACATTTTTTTAACTTTTAAAATCCAGTGCTGCTGTTTCATCAGCTTTAGCCATGCTTCTGCAGTCAATGGGATCCTCTATTCCAGAAAATTCTCACCTTGTCCACCATTTTCCTGGACTTCATTTTCATGTGAATGTAGGGCCTTTAAACTATTGGCAATCATATTCCCTGCCCTTGTGTTGTCTTTTCATTGTTTAGAATAGATCTTCCTTAATTCCTCTGTTTCCTACAAGTTTAATACTGTGTTTCTTTTTCTGTCACAAACTTCTGGAAGGCCTCTGAATGCTAGTTTCCACCATGTCTCTTGTGAATGGTGGATTGTTGATGCCTTCAGAGATAAGTGTGTTTCCACATATACCCATTTGTCTTGAAGAGAGTCAGGGATCTATTTTAATGCATCCCTACTGAGTTTTAAGTGGATTTTTTTTACACATACAAGAATGGCAGTGGTGGAATTCAATTTTTTTACTACCAGTTCTGTGGGCATGGCTTGATGGGCATGACTAGGTGGTCATGTGACTGGTTGGGCAGTTTCTATAAGGGCAATAAAGATTAAGCTAGAAACAACATGTTTCTTTCCTGCCTTCCTTACAGGATTAACCCTGTAAAGTGGGAAAAAAAACAGAAGGAGATTTCTTCTAACAACTGGTTCTCTGAACTGCTTAGAAAAGTTAACTCATATAAGAAAACATTTTTTTCTCCGACTTTCTCAACATAACCAATGATGTTTCTGACTAGGAAAATCTTATCTTATTTTGTTCCTTTTGAGGAAGTCTAACCCAATAACAGCAGAACAGTAACTGCCTCATTATTACTTGTTTAGACTAATGCAATCTGCTTTTACATGGGCCTGACTTTGAAGGCAACCAGAAACTACAGTTGGTTCAAAATGAGGTTTGCTGATATCCCTGCAAGAAAATGACATCTATAGTTGAGGCTTCACCAGCAGGTTTCTGGTGTAGATAAATAACTAATTTTGATCTATAAGAGCCTATCTGGCTGATTGAAAGTTAAACAGCCCTGAAGATGACTATTTCCTACAACTGGTACGCCATCACAGGATAAGTCTTTTAACAATTCTGCTTGTTCACGATGTAAGAGGATTGTAATCTTGAAAGTGATCTTATTCGATCATGGAACAGACATCCACAGACATCCAATTAATCCTAACTCTGATGGCTTTCTGGAAAAGCAGTAAAGGCTAAGCCGTTCTGAAAGATTTTTCAGAATGGAATGCCATTTTTAAAGCAGTTGTTTAAGTTATGCTTTTAATACATGTATTACTAACAGTGTTCCATGTTTCACCATATGCTTTGTGCTGTGACGTGATGTCATGCTGGCCAGAGGACCTTGGAAACATCTCCAGACAATGCTGGCTGTTTGGTTTAAGAAACAGAGATCAGTACCACTCCTTAAGTCATTCATGACTAGCAGAGTAAAACCCACAGGGACACTTTTACCTTTTTACATGTATTAGTAAAGGACTTTTCAGTATACTAAGGTTGTTTATGTTTGAATAAATGTATTATAGATTTTAATTATTAGTACTGGTAAATTCAGCATTCATTCTTTAATGCTGAATATTTTATTTATGGTTATTCTTGTTATGTTTTATTGTTTTTATTTTAACTTATATTACAGATATTTATGAAATACTGTGAATGTTTAATTATCATTCTATAAGCTGCCAGGAATCTGCTCAGATTTGGCAGGATAAAATCCAATAGATAAACAAACAAGCTTCTTCTCCAGAATTATTCTTAGTGGTGAAATATATGTCTAGTAGAAGCATGATGACACAGTGTGTGTCATGGTATCATCGGGGCAATTATACAAATTATGTAATGTGTAACACTGTGTCATAAGCAAGTTATGTATAGTATATATTCTGTATTTTTTTCCATGATGATTTTCTGCCTTGTGTGATGTTACACATATCCCTAATTAGTGAGGCACTAATTTATGCATCAAGAATTTTCTTGTTCCAGAGTGGATATAATAGGTCCCAAAACTATTTCCTTCCTTCTATTTGTGTTTTAATGTTTAGATATAATGATGTGATCTATGACTTATTCCTATGCTGTGATTAAGAAGAAAGTTTTTCTACAAAACATCTTTCTATTAGCTCTACTGCTGTTAGTACTCCCCTACAAATTTACAGATTGGTCAACTCTGGCCCTAAGTAATTACCAGAAGAAAAAGAGAGGAAGAGAGATACATTATACACTGGAGGTTGCATATGGGGTTGCCACATAAGGAGAGTCATTTGAATGTATAGGCTGCACAACAAATTTTGGGATAAGTAACACACATTGTATTTTTTTTTAAAGTCTCAAACATCAATAAAGTCATCAACAAAGTATCGGGTGAAGATCAACTCAAGGATTTTTTTTTTACTTTTACAAAGGCAATTGGAGTAGCCATATTGAGTACCAGAGGAAGCCGACTATCAGTCCAAATAAAATGTACCTGACTGCATCATTTCTACTGAGTCCACTGGGTACTGAGGAAAAAGCAAACATGCAAGTCGTTATTTTTTTTAAAATACTTTTGATTCTTTTGATTCTTCCTGTGCTCCACTGCCACCCAGCACAGAACTGAATTCATGCTTTAGAATTGTAGAGATGAAACAAATGAAAAACAATACATTCCAACCCGTTCATGAAGGCAAGAGATAAATATATATGGATAGGGGTCTTGACCAGGATCCAAAACAGCACTTATGATTAAGGAACTCAAAGAAAGGTATGACTTCCTCAATATATTATACTCTAATTGCAGCCATTTGTCAGAGACAATGGCTGACTTCATAACAATGCTAAGCCAGGATTTTTTTAAATCATAGCTTTTGGATCAGGTTAGTAGGAACCACCTGGGAATTAGAGAACTATCAGTAGATTAGTAATCTGAAAAACATCCCAAAGGCGGCAAAGGAAATTACTTCCATCATACTGGCAAGGAAACTGCACAAATGCAATCGTGAAAAGACAAGTTTGATTAGAGGAGGCTTTTTACCTTGGGAAACAGGCAAAAGTTGCCAGATTCATACATAATGGTAAGCCATAATGGATGGATTCAGAAACAACATAATGAACCCTTTAGCACAATGAATAAATCAGACATAACAGAATTTGTTACTGGGCCACAAACAGAGGTTTGGGACTAAACTGGCTAACTGTATAGAAGGTTATTGGTCCACACACATTAAGTCAAAAGTTCTAAATCCCTAAGCAATTTCCTGAACAAGAGGGCCATAATTATTCAGTTTAATCACTCTGGTGTACAAATGAGTACACGTGTGCAAATTTAATTTGCTACACAACAGGGATGTACAACTTCATATGGGCCAATAGACAAATTTACTCTTTGAATGACATGAGCACTGAAAGACATTGAATGGCATTTCAAAAAAGTTTGTAAAAAACTCAAAATTACCATAAATCAAAATAATCTATTATAATTAGTTCAGTCCTGCCTTAGGTGTGGAGGCTGCTGGTTAATTTTGGGTCAATCTCTCAGTCTTAGGGAAAAGGCAGTGGCATACCACTACTGAAGATGTTGCCAAGAAGATTGCATAGAATTGTCCATGAAGTCACTAGGAATAAAACACACACACATATACACACCTACAGCAATTTCCCATATATTTAATAATTTCCATTTCCTTACACTTAAAAATAAGCATTATAACTTCTGAAATATCATCAGCATTAAATTTTTTCAAAGAGGTACAGTGCAAAACACTTTGATTTCCAAATATATGATATAGCCCCAAGATTTACATTTTAGCAAGATTATAAAAGAATTTAATATAGCATACATTACTTCAGAAATATCTATAAGCAAAATTTACAATTATAATGTCACATATGGCTACAGTTTACCTTCAAATACACGACTGGGTAAGCTCAGACATGTACAGATCACATAATTAAAGACTAAAAAAGCATTATGTTCATTTTAATATTTATATATGTTAAGAGAAGCAATAGTATCAACTGGAGTGCCCAGGACAAGATGGTAGTCATGGCTGTGTGCTCTTTTGTAATGTATGAGCATTGCATGTACAAAGGGGTGGGGCTTTAAACACTTTGCTATAACTGCTATCTCATCTGTTTTGAACCCATACTTACCCTCTGCTCAGAGGATGCTGCTGATCACTGATTGATTAATAGATTACACAGGTCTGTGACTAAAAAGCTGTTTCATCTAATTTCCATGTATTTTGGTGTGCTGAAAACAAATAAAATATTGAAAAAACTCCTAGATGTCATGATTTGCCACAACATGCAAAATTGTCTTCAAATTTATAATTTTTTTTTAATTTTTGGTATTTTTTTATATTATGGGTTTTTAACCAAATTTAAAGTCCAAATTACTATTAATTCACATAAGTGCATTTAAGATATACAATGCCAAAAAAACCTTAAAGGGGTTGTCTGAGTTATGTAAAAAAAAATAGCCCTATAAATCTGATGATCAGCAATATATACAAGGGCAGATAGCAGCAGCTCTGGTCAGTGCAGGGGGGGCATGGCCAGCACTGTGACGTCTCATGTACAGACACAGAGCTGCTGTCTCCTGCATGTCACACTTGTGCACGAATCATCATCAGGTTCTTGGTTCTAGCCTGTTCATACTTTTTCATTGCAATTCGTGTTAGCTCGCCATTCTTCAACCGTTATGGCTCTGCGAAAGTGTATTAATTCGCCAGACAGTTTCTGTTTCATCTGTGGTGAATATATAGTGTTGAAGCAACAGCAGAATATTACAGACTTTGTGAAAAAAGTATACTTTGCATACTTTGGACTAAAAATTGGAGATCAAGATAAAGTTTGGGCACCTCATAAAGTGTGCAAACGGTGTGTTGAGGACCTCCGAAACTGGTTCAAGGGTAAGAAAAAATCTTTCCATTATGGGATTCCTATGGTATGGCAAAAGCAAAAGAACCATAGTGACGACTGTTACTTTTGTTCATGCGATGTGAAAGGGTTTAATTCCAGATGGAAGCATTCCATTTCATACCCCCCTCTTCACTCAGCAATTCATCCCATCCCCCATGGCACAGATATACCGGTACCCAAGCCACCTGCTACCATGGAAGAGATCCTATCTCCGATGAAGGTGAAGTCATACCTGAACCAGATGACGAATCAAGTTCTGACTCTGAAGATGATACAAGACCAAAATTGTTTTCTCAGGAGGAGATGAATGATTTGGTAAAAGACTTGAATCTTCCCAAAGATGCCATTGAGTTACTTGGATAAAGGCTGAAAAGCAGGAATTTATTGTTGCCAGGAGTGTCATCTTCATGGTTCAGACATCGTGAAAAGGAGTTCGTTCCTTACTTTGCCCAGGAAGACAAGTTGGTTTATTGCATCGATGTCGAAAGTCTGATGGGTCAATTTAAAATCCAATATGATTCAGAGCAATGGCATCTTTTTATAGATTCTTCAAAAAGAGTCTCAAAGCAGTTTTACTCCACAACGGTTTTTACGCTTCCATACCTGTAGGTCATTCCATACACTTGAAGGAAACCTACGAGAACTTGGAATTGGTTCTTTGTAAACATAAATATGAATACCATGGTTGGCAAGTGTGTGGGGACTTGAAGGTCTTGTACATGCTGCTTGGGCAACAAGCTGGGTATACCAAATACCCTTGTTTTCTGTGTCTATGGGACAGTCGAGAGTGACAAAATCACTGGACCAAGAAGAGTTGGCAGGAAGAAGAATTGAGTTTAGTGTGTATAGGTGAGCTCATTTCAGTTCAAAAAAGGATTTTCATAAAAATATTGTAATAAAAGTTAAATTTTATAAGTATATTTCCATTTACTTTGGGCTATTGCCTTATTTAACATAGTTACCTAAATTGTCAGGAAGCATGATGCCCTATGACAAAATGGAGGTCATTTTTGGATTCAGAGCACCAAAAAACATAAAGATTGCGTGGAATAACCAAAACAGCTCTCGAAAGTTGTTGTTTTTTTGCAGACCTGTGAATTATGTGCCATCAAGCTGGTGTTGTCTGTTAGCTACCACTTAGATTTTCTCCATAATAATCTCTGCCAATCTGATCCTTCACCTCTTCCAACAGTGCATCTAATTCTGAGCATCCATCATACTTCTGGTCATTTTCTTTTTCCTTCTCTTTCCTTTTTAATATAATTTTTACTGAAGCTTTTAAAAAATAAGATAAAAATTAATACAAACTAATATAAAGTAAGAAAGAAAGAAGAAAAAAAATCAACAAGAAAGTAAACAGAAAAAAGAAGTTGAAAGCAAAAAGAAAAGAAAAATGTTGCAGAAAAATAGAAAACCAAGAAAAATAGTGACTTCTTATATTCTTCACAGCAGTTGTAAGTTTAATTTTTTTCCCTGTTTCTAAAGTTACACCATACTACTTTTCTTTCTATAATGTATCCTGCCTTGTCATCAAAACTATAAATCACGTTCATTTTTTCCCCATTCTTATGCAAAAAATTGATAAGAGGCTTCCAGTTACCAATAAATGTAGACAATGTCTTTAATCAAAGAAGTAAATTTATCAATTTGGTAGGATCTATAAACTTCACCAACCATTCCTCTATAGTGGGTAGCGTGGGATCTTTCCATTTCTGGGTATATACCGGTAATAACCTTGCTGCAATAATCATATGCTGAAATAAACTTCCATAGCTTTTTTATAACTGTTTATCCATTAATCTTAAAAGGGAAGTTCTGGTTTCAATTGAATATTAATCTTTAAAATCTTCTGTAACAAAGTATGTATTTGAATTCATTTTCAGCTGTTTTTAAATATCCATTAAGCTTGATAAAATGTCCCTTAATGTCAACATACATTTGAAGTATCTTTATACATTCTAGAAAATTTCTCTGATGTCATATGCCCATGATATATTATTTTACAAAAATTCTGTTTAAGATCATAACACAATGTACATTTCAACCCTTTCAACCACCTATTTTCCCATTGGTCCATCTTTATATAATAAGCAAAATGCTTAACCCACCTTATCCTACATACTTTTATCAGTTCTTCCTCTGTTTTTGATTTCAACAAAAGTTTATACTGTATATTTTAGCTATTATGTGTTCATATGCAGAAAAGAAAGTTATATTAAAGTTACACAAAAGAAATACTACGTATAATAACAGATAATGGAAATATGTTTAAAAAAACCCATCATTATATTGCTTTATACAAAAGTTAATAAATTTCCTGAAAAAAGTGGTTGAATATTTGTATAAACAAAATTTACTGAAGGTTACAGACAATCAGAGACAATGTTTGAATGGATCTTTCTTTATACTTTTCCCAGCATTACTGCCTTCTCTAGAGAGCTAAGTCTCTACATAACGAATCCAAAACAGAATAATTTGAGTCTGGTCATTTGTTGCTCAAGTGAGAATTCTGTACTGATTGTTTGATCATCCATGTGTTTGTTTTCTTGGCTAATCATGGTATTCAAAAGCATCAATACTCTTACTTTCAAGTCCAACTTTCACTAAACATTAGGTTCACTGATATTCAAGGTCAAAATTAACCATATTTGGCTGTGAACCAATTAGTGACAGTCATCTACATTTTTATGTTACTTTATGTATATAGTATAGTATATGTGGTTAATTGTGACTGATTTAAAGTATTTGGAAATTAGTAGCATACATATTGAAATAATAAAGGATTACATGGGAACCCACCAACCTCAGTATGAAGAAGACATTTCACTTTTTTAGCTCATGGTAAGAAAGAAAACAAAATGTGTCCACTTTTTCATTTGGTACATACTGTATACTGTATACAGAAATAAAAAATATGCTTATTTCTTCCTTGGGTAGCTAATTAATGTGGCACAACTTTACAAAATGTGACACAACTTTAAGAAGCTAAACTGTGAGCTGGGCTATTCAGTGACTAATAATGAGGGGAGACATAATAGCCTTTTCCCACACAAGAATCACATCACTAAGACTGAATTCATCCTTGTGGGCTATGTTCCTGGAATGTGTGAAGAATTAATTAGCACACAAAAACAGGTAAGAGAAACAATTTTGGCAGCTTTCAAAGAAAGAGGTGCCAGGCATGATAAGAAGAAAAGCTTGAAAGAAACACAACAAAGTGGTGTACAGACAACCTTTTAATTTGTTTGGATAAGTGCCAGTCAGTTGCCCCCTTAAGCAAACCACAAATTTGTTAAGTCCCAGGAATTATTTTTTTAAGTGGATTCAAGTAAGACTAGTTGGAAAGTAGATGAAGCAGGAAGCAACAATTCCAGTGTGCATTGAGTGAGAACTTCAACTGAACTTCAAAAGCTGACATTGTTAGAAAGAGGTTTGGAGAAAAGAAAGAAGCCGATCATAGGGCTGTTTTAACAACAACATTGTGTATTGTGGGACAATCCAGATTTCATTTATTGATGATTTTTTTTGCCACTGTACCAACAACTCTGAGTGATTTACAACATAAAAATGCTTATATTGCATTATATCGCAATGATCAGAATTAGTTTTACTAATATTTTCTTTCTAGAACAGTTTTGAATTTTACATACTGGAAGCAGGGAACAAGGAATTTAGAATGGGTCTTCTGTAGCTTAGCAACTGGAACAAAGTGTTTCTAGCTGGGAAAGTACATCTTAAATGACTACAAGTTTGGGAAGGAGACAATGAAAACTGAAAAGTCAGATAAAATGAAAGAGAAAGAAAAAGAAAGTAAGTAAGTTGTAGAATAGAGTAAAAAAAAGCATACCACATTTCCATATAAATAGCAACTACAGGAAAATAATTTGGTTTTACAAAAAGAAACCATTCCACCTTTAAAACTACTTATACTTGAATAATAATCTTGGAGGCATTTGCTTTTCAGTCACATGTCGTATCAGTTTTATTTGGGACTAGATTTGAATATGAAAATGTTTATGTAGTGTGAGTTGTTACAATGCAGAAGGAGTTTTTAAAAAAATCCTAATGCAGTGTTTCTCAACCTTAGTTACTTTAAGATGTGTGGATTTTAACTTCCAGAATTCCCCAGCCAAAATTCTAGGAGCAGAAATCCACACATCTTAAAGTCATCAAGGTTGAGAAACACTGCCCTAATGTGTTTAAGGCTAAGCAATGTCTTCCTGGAAAATGAGAAATGGAACAGAAATAGAAACATCTATCCCTAGCTTGAAATGGAAGCTTTGCATTTACTCTTTGTCACAGAGCTTTAGCTGAAGTGATGGCAGAGACATCTCATCTTTAGATATACATACTAATAATAGTCCCAGATTTGTATTTCCAAAAGAGAGAGATAAAAGATGTATCCTAAAGTGTGACTTTCTTACAGGATTACAGGCAACTGAAAACATGTGATTGCTTTCATACTATTCCCTATCAGCATATCAAAATACATGCTGATATCTTGCTCTTATATATGGTAATTGGACTATTGAAAAGCTGTTAGCTACACAAACTGGGATCACACACTATTAAATCCTTCAGACTTTCATCAGTGTCTTGTGGCTTACAGATGCAATTCTAGTAATGGAAAATGAGATCATCCATGGTGTGATAGCCATCAGGGAGAGAATGGTGCAATTGATATCATTACATCATATAGTAAAGAATCTAAAAATGTTTTTTTCTACAAAAACTGATATTTAAAATTGAAATCATAATACTGTGTCAAATAAAAAAAAAATCACAATTTAAAACGGCTCTAAGTACTGGGAATAGCTCAGCATGCAAGATCCATTTCCCTAAGCTAATATATCATGCTAAGCCATTGCCTTCACCATTTTTATAAAGCAATATTGCAGAGCAGTAAAATACAACGTGGCTAGTACTGGTATGAGTAATTCTTGCATTTGTTTCTTTTACCTTCTCTAGCCTTGAACTTCTTAGAAACTTTGTCAGGACACAGAAACAGATCAGGAATAATTCAAGAAACGACAAAGAACATTTGTGCAGGGATCATGCTAAAGCATAGCTGTAATCAGTCAGTTAGGTTGCATAAACTTTTTTGTCTGAGGGCCAGCTACAATATATTGAACTACGGCCTAAACAGAAAACTATTTTTGATATTATTGTCATTAATTTTGTTGCTATCAGTAGTATCCAACCATGTATTTCATATGATTTCTTTTGGTCAAATAATACATTTCAATTTTGTAACAAATTTTGAAGTCTTTGAAAGAGGTAGCCAAGACTTCTCAGAGCAAAATAAGGCTTAGGGCCACAGTTACAGAAAATCCTTGGCAGATTCAGTCATCTCCACAGAAAGCCAACCAATCCTGCTTTGCTGCATTTCCAGTTCACTTTTGTTAAAAAAATAATTATATTATGCTAAATAAACAAATAGGAAAAACCCTGTTTGGTTTGGCATGATATTTGTATGTCCAAGGAGGTTAATCAATGCAGTGATGAAAACAACTGGCTGCTTGCATCTTTTACTCTCAATAATATTGTATAGTATTTTAAAATAGAAATTATTTCCCTTTCTTAAATAGTTATAGGTAAGAGACCTAGACTAGTTGCCTTTTTATACAGAGCTTCAGCTCTTATTGAATTATGTTCAAATTCAATGTATTCTTACTTATTGTTCTACAGATATTTTGATTTCTATACCATGGAATTTTGATCATTAAATGTTAAATTATTGGAACTCCTTGGCAAATTCAGTCATATATCAATTCAATACATGAATAAAAAGTAGAAAAAATATCTGCTTGTCCTCATATGCTTACTATCTGCTTCCTTAATAATTGTCTGCTCTCCGATCATGGTCTTTAAAAGGGGGTGTTGATCTTGGGTCTCTTGTGTCAGTGCAAGGGACACCAAACTGATTATGCATTTAATCCCGCCCTCCAGCTCAGCCTGCTCATGTACTTACACAAGATCCACAATGAAAATACAATGGACTAGACCAGGGGTGGGCAAACTTTTTGACTCGTGGGCCACAATGGTTTCTAAAATTTGACAGAGGGGCCGGGCCAG
>JAEANM010021805.1:0-11752 GCA_017656035.1 Myanophis thanlyinensis
CATACATACATAAATAAATAAATAATAAGACATTCCTTCAAAGCTGTCTCAAGCCAAACTCCCCACTCATTCATGGTTTTCTAAAAGCAAATGTGCTGCATTTCTGTGCTTTTGGGATGTCTCTCTGTTACCTCAGAGAACTGTTGGAGCTGCTATTGGTAGAGCAGGGAGAAAAATCCCAGAAGTGATGCAAATTAGGCTGCTGCCTCTCTCAGGGAGAAGAATCATATAGACTCTGTGGTGCAAAGCTTCTCATCAAGATGAAATGAGGCCACCTCCCACAGGCCTAATACTCAGATGAATGTCAAATATGAATCTAAAAGAAACATGACTGCAAAGCTGGATAAGTCCACAAGCTGTGATATGAAGGGGCATTCTGGAACTCACTTTATCTGTAAATCTATGAAGTATCTTCAGGTTCATGTGATGTTGCCTTCCTTCTCCAGATATATTGTACAAAAGATTGGGCCAAAGCCATGGTGATTTCTGTCTATGATGAATTAGATCACTCATACTAGAGTAACAAACAACAAAGTTATAATACTTTTGTAGAGTGGAGTTTTCTGGCTATTTATATGCATTAATGATATTACATATTTCTGGTAATGAGACATCTTCAGAAGAGAAACAAAGTCAGAGAACACCAAGAAACTTAGCATGTAATAATTTGTTGTGTGAATGTATAGTGTATTTTTTGTTAAATGTTAAAAGACTAAATAATGGACAAGTTGACACACCTTAGCTGCATTGGATCTTCTGCCATAACATTATTTTTTAACCACCAAATGTGCAATAAGTCATTTGACATATAGCTGGCTTATGATGTTTAACAGGCTACAAAATGCTCCAGCAACTTTGTCTCATTTTTGCATAATGTTGGAACAGGAGTTGTGCAGTCTATATATGTAAAACTTATTTGTCAGTTCTGGGATTCACTAACTGGACGTCATTAATTTCTAAGTGTCTATTGGAATATATCTATTGGAATGTGCCATATTTTTTGGTGACTAAGATGCTCCAGAGTATAAGACACACCTAGGGGAGGAAAACAAAACAAAACAAAAATCTGCCTCTGCCTCCCAGCAATTTGCCTCCTTGCAGCAAACAGCCAGATTTAGCACCAGTAGGGGATTGGTGGTTGGTTCTTCCTCCTGAATACTGACAATCAGCTATTTCAGGCTGCAGGGATCGCTGCGGCCTATCGCCGCCTATCACCGCCTCCATGCGCCCCATTTTCAGCCTGCTTTTTGGGCTTTTCAGGGGCTTTTTTCACCCTGTTTTTCACCCTTTTTTGCCCCATTTATCAACCTTTTTTGGCCTGTTTTTTGGCTGAAAAAGACCAAAAACGGGCAAAAAATGGGCCGGTGGGTGGATGGGCCTTCAGCAACATTTGCTATATAAGATGAACAGATATTTTCACTCACTTTTTTGGGAGGGGAAAGAGTCTTATACATAGAAAACTACAGTATCTATCTATTGGAATATATTCTCTCTCTCTCTCTCTGTGTAGATATCTATTTTATAATTATATCTATATATATCACCATCTTTATACTCACCTTTGGACAGTTTTGACATAATCTGAATTTTTGTTCTTTTGTGCACCAATATTTTTCCCCATAGCTGTTTCTAGAGAAAAAAGATGATTATGGCCTTTGCATATAAACCCATAATACAGATTGTCTAGTTTTGACTTGATAACTCTTGTGAGTTCAAGCAATGAGTTCATTATCCTTAGAATTTTGATTTAGCATGTTTATGGACAAGCAATTGTGATTCATTCAGTAAGACATGGTTAAGCAACCTGGATTTGGAATAATGTATGAAGCTAGCTATTAATTAAATTTCTGACATTCAAAAGCTTAAAGAGCAGAGTTAATTTCTTTCCAAAGAGTTGTCCAAATTTAACCAAATGCCATGTGAAACAGAATATTTGAGTTTGTTTTGCTGGTTTCTTTGAGGCATTTGAATTCTGAAGAGCTCCATTCAGAAGGAATTCTTGCCCCAGCCTTCCTCCTGATTTCTGAGATTAAGGTCCTATAAAAGAAATATTACTAGTATCTTGTCACATATCACAATAAATTTCTTTCTGTAATATAAACAGATGCACTTTTAGACTTCAATTATAAAGCTTTTTATATAATGTTACTACACAATAATCAAAGCTTACCACAGATTATATCAAGGGTGCATAATGCAATGTCTAAACTGCAGTTGAATGGTTCTTTGTCAAGATGTTGTTCAAGATTTTGAACAAGAATATTGGCTTGTTCAATCATCACTTCAAGGAACTCTACTAAGATTGTGAAATGGAAAGTTGGAGTTAACATTTTTCTTCTGGATTGCCATTTTTTTCCAGTACTGCAAAACAAAGAATTAAAACTAATAAGGCTGTCTGAACCAGAGGTGAAATTCAGCAGGTTCTAGCCTGTTCGCTAGTATTACTATGCTATTCGTAGTAAATTTTCTAAGCAGTTTGGAGAACCGGTTGTTAGAAGAAATCTCCACTTTACTGATTAATCTTGTAAGGAAAACAGGAAAAAATATTCTGGTGTTGTTTATAGCCTATCTTTATTGCCCTGCTTACAGATACTGCCCACCTAGTCACATGACCCACCAAGCCATGCCCACCAAGCCACACCCACAGAACCGTAGTAAAAAAATTGAATTCCACCACTGGTCCCAACCAAATCTTTCTTATATCCTGCTATGACAGATGAGAGAGAGAGAGAGAGAGAGAGAGGAAGAGAGAGGGGCAAAGGAAAGATAAAGACATAAGATAACTTTTTATTTGGGCTGTCAACAGACGTGTGAATTTAGATCCCAGATTTCCTAGCAACAGCAATGTACTGTAGGTGGTGGTCTTTTAGAGAAATCTACACGTGGGGGGAAGGGGCTTCCAGATTGGAGAAGACTGGTTTCAGGAGTCTTACAATATAACAGCTTTCAGAACTATGGATTCATACTTGTATTCAATAAATTTAGAAAAAAATCACTTCCACTGTAGATTAATCGCAAAGTCTGTGCTATGTAATCTCAACAAGTGGTAGTTTTTAGAAACTAGAGAAAAAAAGAAATCCATTTGGGTTCTGGTTAACGTCCAGTGAAACTTGATTATGATCTCCCCTTCAACATTTAATATCTTCAACTATTCTGATAGCAATCATTTAATACAATGTATAACATCAGCAGCAAATCATTGCTTAGGCCCTTAGGGAAATACATGAACCCCACCACTTTATACCTCTATCTCTTTTCTATTTAATTTTAAATTAACAATTTGAGGTCTTTCTCTCAGAAGAACACAACTAAAACCATAAATTTAGTATATTAAAATCAGGGTTGACTCATAAAACTCAAGACTTCCATAAACAAATCAGATTAAAATATTGATTTTCTTCATAAAACCCAACCGCACCAGATATTGAGTAAACATAAAAAGGGCTTGGTACCAGTCCACTGGCCCTATATATTAAGACCATGCATGTATTGCATCACATGCCAAAAGGCCACTGTTCCAATAGTAATGGAGGTGTTTTGATATATTTTTATGGAGACTTGAGGTATAATTTCAGATATGGCAATCTCTGATTTCAGATCTAGCCTCTTCTCCTCTTTTTGCTAGTATTTACATCTTCAGGAAGACTTAAAGAATAGAGCTAATAGCTCAGTCAAGTCTTAGGATTTCCACAAGACAGCAATCCACCATGTGATTCAAGCAGATGCTTTAATTAACAGCAAAATAGTTGAGTTACATTTTACCTCACCTTGTTAGAAGTCCTGTTCCTAGCCAAGGTTGAAGAAATTGATAGAGATAGGACTTGTCAATAAATGTTGAGCTACGCAAGACAACCTGCAAAACACACTATAATATTGTAACCTTAAAATAAACAGGAATTGGTCTTTTCTGCTTTATCATTTTATATTTGGGTGAAATGAAAGCAAAAAATCAGAATTCTGCATTGATAGCCTAGAATCTGACAATTTATAATCTGCATTCATTAGGCAAATCAAATAAATTCCATGTTGATAGTTTTAAGGTTAATCTCATACCAGAGCATTGGTCAGAGCCACTTAATGTTGTGCTGTATGCGATATGCATTTCTTATACCTGCTCAACAAAAACATTAACAAAAATGTTGAATAGTACAAATAATATCTGGCTGAAATCTGATCAGATTTTGTTTGAGGCAATATGTATCCATTAAATTGTAATCTACTGTCTCATCATACCATCAAAAAAGTATTTTGACAAGTGACAAGAATTCACACATTAACTTCAACTGATCACCAGATTGTTTTCAAGATGACTGATTGATTTATGCTGACTGATCTGTATTATTAAGTCTCCTTCAAATAAGGACTATACTGATTCTCTTCCAACCATCTGATATTTAATCTATTTTCCAGTACTTCTCAAAATAATAACTACAGGTACAGCCAGAATATTTGCAAGTTCCTTAAATATCCTTGCATTCAAGGATCTATCTGAACTCATTCAAGATCAAGAATGGCTGAGATTCTGCTTGGTACACCTAACAAGACAAAATTTGAGAATCCTGTCTCCCAGTCTACATTCAAAATTTCAGTGTTAGAGTCAGGAGCAATGGAACCTATATCCAACTTTTCAGAGCTGGTATTTGGCTCCACAGTATCAGAGATGCTAGGTTTCTCCTCTGAGGAAGATTAGTCTGGCAAGATCCTAACAATAACACTTTGCATATATACTGGCTGTATGTTACCCAACTTATTCATCTGCAGTTACAATTTATTTTGGAAGGAATTCAGATCTATGCCAATGAAGTAGTTTCACAGCATGGGTGTGATTCTTGATCTTAAATAGTTGGTGTTAGCCTTTGAATACCTAACAGTTTAACGCCTATTGGAGATATTACATCACATGTTATAAACAAGCCCTTTTATTAGAGCAAGAATCTTTCGGAGAAGTTACTGATATTGGCAGCTAGTTTATCTGAAACCTAAGAGGAATATCTGGCAATACAACCCAGCTGTGATTGCCTGGGAAATTGCCTGGAAAATTGCTTCTTGCAGTCATTTTTTTCTTACATAGGGGCATAATTAAGATACATCTGTTTTCCTTGGGTCTTACTGTAGTCATTTATTGTTACCTGCAGCAGTTTTAATTTATATTGATGAATGTTTACTTTTCTAATGCATTCTATTTACACCCAACCACTTTGATAATAAAACTGGGTAATAAGGCAGGCTATAAATCATAACACTATTTCTGCCATTGAGCCAATTTATTAGAGCCATGTGATAGTCTGAATCATCTGCTACACATATGGACTAGGTTTGAAAATACAGTAAGAGCAAAAAAAATAGTGAATTCATGTTTTCTATCTTTAAGGCCATACCCTGCGTTATATTTTTGATATGTAGAGTCAGGTTACTTTTCATAATGGAAATTAGAAATTAGGAATGCAAAAAATATGCCTACAGTATCATGAGACCAATTACTCTTAAGCATTTAGTCATGAGGATGTATTAGATAATCCCACCATCATAACCATTTTTCCCACCACACTTTACTGGCAATCACATATGCATTCTTGCCAACTTTATGTTTAGTGTATGTAAAAAATATGACAGAGCCAATGGTTATCACCACCAGGCTAAAAATCAGATAAGCATGGTTTCTAATCCAGCCTTAGATACAAAGCCATCTGGAAGATTTGGGCCAGTCACATCAACATTGACTTAGAGGAACAACTAAAAAAAAAGGGAAGAATCAGACCATCTCACTTCTGTCGTGTTGACAACCAGGCTTTATGACTTCAAGAATTGTATTATTAATTGATGTCACTTATAATTTGTAGTATAAAACAGGATATTTAGTTTTGCTATTATGTAATAACATTTTTAAAAAACCCTATGTGGTTTATTTTCTGTCAGTGGAAAATGACATTACCCATTTAACCTGAGATCGATCAACCAATGTATGTGTGTATGTGCACTCACATGCATATGTATTTCAGCATAGTTAAATTATTATTTTTGAACTAGTATCCCAAGTTTTAAAAGAACCCAGAAGTTGCAGTGTAGTAATGTCCACACCGTTCCATGCTACTTCAGGGTTCTTTGCATTATTAAAAATGCAACTTCTTTATACTTACCCATTTGCCTATTATATACAACTGTTTCTAGAAAAGGGCAAATAGGATTCCACCAGTAATTTTCTAAACAGAGTCTTGGCAGGGTATTTCTATCAGGAGATTGTCCTGAGAGTCAAAATACTGACCATCACCCTCACCTGAAAGATTTCCCCAAACCTAGAATCATCTTGCATATCCATTGAGAATGAAAAGAGACTCACCTCTACAGTGTCTTGGTGATATAAGATCATATGAGGGAATGGTCCTATCCAAAGTTTTAGCAGTGGTATATAACGAAACTCTTCTGAATACTGAATTACTTGTTTCCAGAAACCTGGAAAACATACATTCAGTTTACAAACGACCAGCTTATTGGTCACTGTTATTTTGAATAAAACATTTACATCTGTACTTTTTGATTTTTTGACCCTAACAAGACAAAGACAACAAGGTGTGCTAAGTCAGCACAATACAATTTTTAAGAAAAAAATATTTTTAAAGAAAAACAAAATTAAGGGTTTTTCTTAAAAATTGCATCATGCTGACTTAGCAAACTGAGACAAAACAACTCTGAAGTATCCTTTTTCCTATTCCCCAAATGCAGTCCTTGATCTTAACAGTTCGTTTTGTGAGATGTTCACTTTCAACTTACTGTGATATTTACTTCATAACAACTATGTTTTAATGACATTCTTAAGTGTGGTATATGTGATATGCTGAGCCTCAATTAATAAAGTATTTACAATTCTGTAGTGCTGGAGTAAGTATTTTGAGTAAATTCCGATAGAATATACAGGATTTGTCTCAAACTGAGCGAACTGCTAACCTTGCAATTTTTACTTTGCTTTGCAGATCGTGTTCAAAGAGAAGCATATCAAAAACATTCACTATGGTCCTCGGTTAAACTGCTTCTTTAGTTCTCAAAATAACTGTGTTCTGAAATATAGTCTATTATTAATATTACCAATCAGAATTAAACACAGTTTGGATTTCAAACCAAAATAAATTTTCATGAAGTTTTATTGCAAAACACAGCTACTGGTACAAAGTATGAAACAAACACAAGGCTGTTTTGTGATCCCACCAAGTGAGCAAAAGGGTAGCTAAAATGCTTCTTGTGAACTTCCTTTCCAATGCTTTAAATTTTATCATTAAACCTTTTAAACTGAATTTTCAGTGTAAGATGCCTTGAGATTTGGCAATGACAGAAGTTTAAGAAATAAATTTATCCAATCTAAAATTATTTATTTTGATTGATAATATTTTTAAGAAAAGGGAGGGAGGGGAAGTAATCTGGGAAAATCACCTAAGAGCTGTTTTCCTTTTTCTTCTGGCAAACTGGCCTTGCTCTGATTTGTTATTTGCTTATTTGTTTGTTGTATTTGTCAAACAATAACAAAAACACAAATACAAGAATAAAAAATGCAATGACAGGGATGAGAGGCACATTAGTGCACTTATGCACGCCACCTCTACTGACCACTTAGATATGATGTAAGGTCCACAGAAGTCAGTTTGCCACTGAAACTATGAAAATTTGTAGCTGAAACAACTGAATCAGGTACAGCATTCCAGACTTTGACAGTTGTCAAAGAGTTCTATTACAATAGTCATATTTTTTACAGTCAAGTTTGGAATGATTTACAAGTTTAAAGCGGTTGTTAGCATGCATATTATTGCAATTAAAACAAAAAAATCATTTATAGGTAAAACATTACTGTGTATAATTTTATATGCAATATCTAGGTCAGACCACAAGCGACACAGTTCTAAGTTATCCAAACCGAGAATTTCAAGTTTAGTAACATAGAGAATTCTACTGTATACAGAAGAGTGCAAGACTTTTCTCATGAAATATTTCTGGACCCGCTTAATTGTACTGATGTCAGATATATGATGGGGATTCCAAACAGTTGAACAATACTGTAAGATTGCTCTAGCATAAGATTTATAAGCTCCAATTAACAATACAATGTTTCAAGAAAAACAACTGCGCAAAATTAAATTTACAACTCTTAATGCTTTTTAGCAACAGTTACAATGAAATTTGGAGCAAAGATCATCCAAGATAAGCACACCTAGGTCCTTGACAAACTGAGGGTCACCAGCTAGTTCAATGCCATCTAGTTTATACTTGATATTCTGGTTATGTTATGTTATGTTATGTTATGTTATGTTACTAGTTTGGTACATCAACAAAGTTCAGATTCAGGATAGACACTGATAAGCAAGTCACGAAAAATTAGGCATATAAGAATTTCATCTAATGAAGCATTATTAAATTATACACTTACGAAAAATCTGAATATTTTATTCTATTAATTAAGTAAACTGGCTTCAAAAATATAAGTTAAATTCTTAATAGCTATTATGCCACCGGTCTCCAAGTAGCACTAAATAATATAGAGGCCAAAATGTTTACAAGTCAAACTGCAGGCCTGAGGAGGAGATAATATTTAAAGAGGAAACAGCAATCAATCATTTTAGATCAACATTTCTTTAGAAAATATGTAGACCAGTCAAAGTCAACTTTTCTTGAAGTTACTATTGACTTTAAAGCAACTTTGAAGTTTTTTTCTAATTACCTTGTGACATACATTGCACATAGCTGTTTATTTACATTTACCAGTTCTTACACAAGATCTGTATCGTAAGGCAGGTTTTACTTTGAGAAGTACCGTAATCCTTTAGCTCTATTAATGTCTCATACAAACCTATAAATACAGAAACAAAGCTACATATACTGTAACCTCCGGTCATGACTGTAATTCGTTCAAGAACTTTGGTTGGCACCTGATGTGAGACTCATTGTGCATGTGCGCACACACACACAAAAAACAAAGCAGACGGGAAAATTGGTGCAGAAGGGGAAATTGGCAGTGCCATGTTTGATCGCCACCTGAGTTTTTGTTCATGACCAGATGCAGATAGTTTCCAAATTTTTGGTCAGCACCTGATTTGGTCATGGTAAGAGGCATTCGTGACCAGAAGTTCCACTGTACCGGCCTATTAAATTTTTACATGAATAATAATTCATATAATTCTGGATGATTCTGATTTCCATTTTCTAAATTAGTACATCACACATTCCCAATCTGTTATACCCTGAAGACCCAGTACCACTGTTAAAAACTATTATGTTTATGTGAAAGGCTTGAGTGCCCTGTCCTCCTCTCATAGCATGACTTTTTAAAAATCTGTCAGTCCCACAAGATAGATCAGATCATAAAATCAACTTTTCAAGACTAGCATTACATTTTATCAGGATAGATTATAATATCAGAATCTTGCAGGTTTGTTTGAACTTCCCTTCTTCTTCTATCTCATTGAATCAAAGAGGCATTTGCCTGAGACACTTCTGAACCATTATCTTGTTTCTAAAACAACATATTGATTTAAAACCAGAGATTTTCCTACTGGGCATGCTGCCAGAGAATTATAGTAAAGAAAATACTAACTAGATGGTACATGTTTTAACAGCAGCTAGGCTTGTATTTGCACTGTATTGGAATCATGAAGAGATCCCTATAGATGAAATAATGATTAGGAAAATACTAGAATGTGCTGAAATGAATTTTTGAAATGAGTGAATTTTAGAATTAAGAATTAATTAATTAAGAATTAATTAATTAATTAAGAATTAAGAATTAATTAAGAATTTAGAATTAAGTGAATTTTACAAAATATGGGAGACATTTTACCAGTGGTTAGATAATAGAAATGAGAAGTAAAATTAAAGTTATAGTCAACCTACCAACCATAGTGGTGTTTCCACTTTTCAAATCTAATTGGTTGTAAGTTTGTAGTAATTATCTCCTTTAATTACACATGTGCTGTTAAAAAGATTCCTAAATATTCCACTGCTTTCACTATCTGAATACCCATTTCATTCACTAGGTCTGTTTTTTGTAGATTCGTAACCAACATCTTAGTTTTTTCTTTGTTTATTTTTAAACCAGCCACCTCACCATATTCTTCTATCTTTTCTATCAATTTTGGTCCTGGTTTTTGGGGATTTTCTCACTGCTAGAAACTAGATTTGATGCGACAGTCTGTGAAACTAAACAAAAAATTAATATAGGAATATTATTATTTTATGTACTTTTGCTACGCCAGTTCTGATTGATAGAGATATATAATTTTTGAAAATGGGAAATTTCTTTAGCATTTAACTGTAATCTTTTAAATACATATATAGTGTTGATGTGTACACTTCTGTGTGTATTCATAACAAGAGTAAGCTATCTATTTTATGATGCTGGTTTATAACAATGTTAACTAACTAGATTCTAGGACATCTGACACACATTAAAAAGAAACCACTTTTATTTCTCTTCCTGCCCTGAATTTGTCGCTTTGTTGGGGTCACCAACTTTTCGATTTCAAGTCATACCCATCCAGCTGAACTGTTCAATTACCAGTGTACATTAGCCTGACTTTTAATGCAGCCGCTGATTGAAAGTGCACTATAGAACAGTTATCCTCACTTTCCTTTCAATGATAAATCATAGCACAATCTCAAGCTACTAAGATAGCGATATTGAAGCTGAGGTGCAGATACAGAACGGGGGTATTTTTAACCCTGACTTTTTCCAACGTGCAAAATAGGAAAGGGATACTTCGTTCAGATGATTCGTCCGCAACGTAATTTGAAGAAGCGCTGCATTTTTTTCCTCCTCCCTCCCCCCTCCCTCCGTCTTCTATCCCAACAAACTTCCACATTTTCAGAACTTCCCTTCTTCAGCAGTTCCGCGCTTGCTTCAGCCTCCCCTCAACCGACTCTCCCCTCGGCGCTTACCAGCCGACTGGGCTAAGCAGGGCGGAGAAATGTATAGCCCGAACCGCAGCGGCTGCGGCTCCCCCTCCCCACCAAGACCCTTTGGAAGAAATGGGCGGGAGGGTTTTACCTTGGGCGTCGCTATCCAGGATCAGGGAGTTCCCCAGGATGGGGTACCAGGGTTTGATCTCCGGGATGGCCTTCATCTCTTTCCATTTCCGATAGTTGCGGAGCACCAAGAAAGAGACGGCGGCGGCCAAGAGAGTTAAGGCCGTGGCGGCCCCGACCGCCCACTCAAAGAAAAACGCGCCGCTGAGCAGAGCCATCCGGGACTCCGCTTGCTAAAAGCTGACACTGCGCGCTTAACGGACCAAGATAGTTTTGCAGATGGGGGGGGGAGGGGGGGAGAGATAGCCCGAAGCCCGGAAGGCTTCGAGGAGCAGAGCGAGAAAATCTGGGGGAAAAGCCCAGCCGTGGAACTGCAGAGCCTCAGGTGGGACTCGGCGACTTTGTAACCCGAGAAAGGGATACAAGGGAGAGGCAGGAGGGGGGTAGAGCCACCAAAGGACTCCCGCCCTTTTCCAGCTCCAAGGCATACCCGAGCCTTAACTCGCGCTACAGCGTGTAGACCGATGCTAATCCACGCGCTTCTCTCTTTTCCGGACCTGCCTTCTCGGGGTGGCCCATCGCTAGAACTGGCCACTCGCCATCTCCAGAGGGCAGAAACTGGGAAGGCCGCGCCTCCCGCTCCCAGCTCTCGTTGCAAATCCGTCTAAGGCAGCGTTTCTCAACCTTGGCGACTTTAAGATGTTTGGACTTCAACTCCCAGCAAAGCTGGCTGGGGAATTCTGGGAGTTGA
>JAEANM010021806.1:0-11751 GCA_017656035.1 Myanophis thanlyinensis
TAGCTTTTCGTTGGGCTGGTTCCTGCTAGTAACTAGTTCGGCGGGCCGGATTAAAAAGCCCAATGGGCCAGATGTGGTATCTAAGTGCTATTGCTAATTTCTGTTTTATATTATTTACTATACTATTCTACAATGAGATCACATCTAGAATACTGCATCCATCTTTGATCACCACACAATAAAAAAGATGTTGAGATCCTAGAAAGAGTACTGAGAAGAGTAACAAAGATGATTAGAGGCCTGGAGGCTAAAATATGAAGAACAGTTACAAGAATTGGGCGTGGCTAGTCTAGTGAAGAGGACGGGTGACCTGATAGCAGTGTTCCAACATTTGAGGGGCGGTCACAGAGAAGAGGGGGACAATCTATTTTCCAAAGCACCCGAAGGCCAGACAAGGGAACAATGGATGGAAACTGATCAAGGAGAGATTTAACCTAGAAATAAAGAGAACTTTTCTGACAGTGACAATGGAATAGCTTGCCTTCAGAAGTTGTGAATGCTTCATCACTGAAGGCTTTCAAGAAGAGAGTGGACAGCCACTTGCCAGAAACGGTACAGGATCTCCTGCTTGAGCAGGAGGTTAGACTAGATAACCTGCAAGGTCCCTTCCAACTCTGTTATTCCAGTAATTTAAGAAAGGATGACCTTGAGCAAGGCTCATTCCCAACTCTCCTGAAAAATATTGGCCAGGTATATATTATATGTATTGTGTGTATCAAGAATCTGGCTTGCATACTGAGCACAAGAATTTCAGCTCAAAACACTGATGTTGGTTTCTGTACTGGAACATAAAAGGTTTTGTAATAACCAGCCCCAAGTTAATTTTGCTTTGAAAAATGGAATGATGAACTAAGATTTTATAAAATTATCAAATAATGCATTTTATACATCAATAGGCTAAACTACTTAATATTATTTTCTACCTTACACATATACTTTTATTGTTAGGTCTTTGTATTTTTTTCATGGTCAAATTTGTACTGGAGAGAAGAAAGTCATAATTTGGCACTTGTGTGATTTTTAGTAATGATATCCTTCTTATCTCTTAACATCTCTTCATATAAGGATGTAGGTTTCTGCCTTCTATGCTATAAAATGATATCTGTAGCCTTACCATCTTAAAATTCACACGAAGAACTAGATCAGTCTTACCCAAGCTGGGCATACAGTTGGATATATAGCCTTGAATTCCTATAATTTCCTAGTCAGAATAGCCATTGCTGAAAATTGTGGGAATTGGTCTATACATCTGCAGGGCATCAAGCTGAAGAAGACAGAAGTAGATTTTTAAAAGAAGGGGTGCAAAGTTCTTAAATGCGGTTTTGTTTGACTCGTTATAAAACAGAAAACTAAACTGCTCACATTCTTGCATTAGAATAGGTTACATGTGAAGAATTTGCTTTTTGCAGAGTCACAGCAGCTTACACTTTTTAGAAAGTTGCTGTCATATACCTAAACTGCTATCCTAGTCTGCAAAACCTATGACTCAGCAAACAACTATTCAGCTATGACTTTGAAAAAAAGCTCTTATCAGAGTTTTAGCCTTTGTTCTGTATCCTACCAGAACTGAGCCTTTAACATATTTTCTACCAACTTTTTACCAAAACTGATTGCAGAAAACCTGTATTAAATTGAATGCATTTTAGACATATTTTCATAAAATTGCCTGAGTTCTATCTATTCTGAGTTCTATTCAATCAGAATATAGATCTTTCCAGTCCATTCTTATCCTTTGCCAACTGATCCTACAAGAATACCATTTGGATGAAAAATAACAAAAGAGTAATCCCTTACAGTCCAAAATGATTAAAAACATGCAAATGCTATGTTATTAAAGACTCTTATAAAACAGGTTCATAACATTAAGCTTTCATAATAATGGAAACAATGGTACTGGTACTTTGACAAATAAAGTCAGTCTCCCCAATCTTGGGCTGCTTCTACTGCTGATAATTCTAGGAGCTGGTTCAGAGCACCATTATAAACTGCAGAGTACCATTATAAAAAATAGATCTAAGCATAAAGGTAATCCTCAACTTGCAACTAGTTACTTAGCAACTGGTCGAATTTATCACAGGCCTCCCCAGGGCTACTTATGACCCAGATTCCAAGTTCCAATGGCCCAAACGCCCCTTCCTGAGGTCAAGTGATCTCATTTGGGGCGCCTGGCAACAGGCTTGCATTAACAGCCATTTACACTGTCCTGTGGTCAGGCAACTGTGGTTTGTGCAAACTGGTGTTTAGTTCCACTTTATGACCAAAAAAACATTTGAGGAAAATGGGTTTGTTTAACGACAACAGTGATTCACTTACCCATCACAAAACCCTCGTAAAATCAGGTACAATCATGTGGTTGACCTTCTTAATAACCAGTACAATTTTTGACCTTAATTACAGTCATAAGTTGAGGGCTACTGTACAAGCTTTATAAGTGAAATGTGTACAATAAAACAGCAGTAGATCTATTTGTGAAGAAATAAGTTGGAGGCCTACTATTAGATTACAAGAAACCTAAAGTCCCTGCTTTTCTCCTCTTTTCTACATGAGTAATCTGCAGAAGATTGACTCTAATTTTGAACTTCTAGTAATACTAAATCTATAAAAAAATGGCTTTATTTTTCTCACTTGGCCTGATGGGATGGAATATAAAGAGTAAGAAGATTGTGTTATTGTAAATTAATGTTTAGTTTCAGTATTAGTTTAGTAAAAAGTAAAATAAAAACATCAAAAATCACCACATGCTAGATTTACATTTTTTTTAAAAAAAACTGAACAGCCTTCTATATTTATACTACAGTATTGATTAAAACCCACTTTTGGAAAGGCTGAGACCAGATTGCCATTCTGTTATTTTTAACAAATGTCTTGGCTTCCATTTCTCCCACTTGTTTGCTGTGGTTTTGAAACCATCCCTAGGCTATACACATACAAAACAGACACCATACTAGAGGAAAGCTTTCTATTTCAGTCATGTATGAGGGCTGAAAGAGATCACTAAAATGAACAGGTGATGTGTTGACACAATTCTGAGCAAGAATTTAAAATTGTAACTTCAAAACATTTTCTGCATACTCTAATACAGAGACACAGAAACAAACTAATAGGTGAGAGGAGATACATGGTTATCAAAAGATTAAGACTTAAACCAGTAAAAACACCAATTACTTTCTTATTGCAAAACAAAATTGTTTTTAAAGATACTTACCAGCTACAAAACACTGAACAGCTTCAAGTACATTGATAGTAATGCTTATTAAAGAAAAGCCATTAGTGTGAAAGTCCTTTTTTGACAAATGGCATGCAATACTATCCTCCAATACTATCCTCCTCCTGTTGGCCGCAGAATCCAAATATTATCTCTCCATTTTATTTAGCCAGTAGGATAAATACATTTAGGCAGTTGGCTATTCCTAAAAATATTTTTTTTGCTTAGTTCTCTTCTTTCCTCATTCAGTTTTTTCTCTTTCTGATTTAATGTTATTTCCATCTTGGTAATCAGTTTGGGCTCAATTTTTTAGGATGGCTTTTAAGTATGAACACCTGAAAAAGTTGTGGATATCAATTTATTTTCATGCCCTAAAGCACAGGTGTCAAACTCACCGTGTCACGTTTTTGTCATGTGACATATCGTGACATTTTTTCCTTCACAAAGCTGGAGTGGGCGTGACCTACATGTGACGTATCTGGCCTACGGGCCACCAGTTTGACACCCTGTCTTAAAGCAAGGCTTTTAAAAAGTGATACTTTAAAATATTAAATATATTTTAATATATTTTAAAACCTTTGAAATTCAGAGACACTCTTAAATTTGCAAATTTACTAATTGTTATCATGTTTACGTTATTGCTCCACAAATAATAACAGAAGCTTCTTCTTTAAGTCTTTATTATCTATCAAGCACTTTACTCCATCTAGTTTTTTCTTTGTGAATATTTATCTGCATTAGTTCCTTTCTCCGTGATCCATCCAGTCATCCTGAATTAAGGGTTGTAAAAAGGGGGAGTTTCTTTCTCCTTGATAGAGTTGAGTTTCTATCATTATAATTTTAGCATCCTTGTGACCCCAGTAGATACTTCACTTTCTTCCCCATTCACAATCAATTACCCTGACACTTAAAATATATTTACTGCATGTGTATGTATGTATGTGTGTCTGTCTGTCTGTCTGTTGGGACCATTCTAATCTCTCTAGGGAGGATGTTCCATATATTTTGTCCCAAAATAGCTTTTAAATTGTCCTCTTGAAAGTCACAATGAGTTTGAAGGACATATTCATAACTTCCCCATCAAATGTACTTGGTGATGTATTTCATTCCAGGAACTGCAAGGTCCAGGAATACAAAAGGATGTCTGAACACCCCAAGCTTAAGGTAAACAAGGAGAGCTGAGATTCATTAGCAACAAATGGTGAAATCATCTTTATGAGTTTCAGCAACAAAAGCATTTTATAGACAAGAAATTATGACTAAAAATAAATGGCTAACCTACTAAGATTTACTAGAATTTTTTAAAGGGTACTATAAAATAAAAACAAGATATTTGATAACAGAAGGATATTTCTGTCAATAATTTTCTTACGAAAAGTTTAAAATGGATAAAAGTTATGATTTTGAACAAAGTAAGAATTAATTTGAAATACAATGATACACTAATGAGTATATTTCTAAAATGTATAAACTTTTGTTAAAATATCAGACAGAAAATAAGTGAAAGAATGCATGATAAAATGGGCTAAACTTTTGGTTATAACATACAAATGGACTGATGGGAAAATATGTGGTTGAAAAGACTGAAATTTACATTAATTTACATTGTGTTCTAGCCTTAAAAATATTTTTATAAAATAATATATTGTTAGCGCTTGTCATCAGAGAAGTTGTCTAGAATATATAAAGGTATTTCAAAACATTGCTTGGATGTGAGCAATATGAAGTGACATTCTACGTTTGGTGGACTGATAAAAAATCAAAATAGTTTTGAGTATAAATACATGAATAAATTCAAATATTTTAAGGATTAAAGTACAACTGAAACCAGAGATTTGGGGACTAATGGACAAGTAACTAAGAAAATATTGGGGAACTTAGTTTTTCTATGACAACTACAAGATTATTTATATGCTCAAAAATGGAAAGACTCATCATTATCTACAACAAAGAATTGTTTGGTGAGGATGATGAAATTTGCAGGGATCACCAAATTAACTGATTTGGTCAGAGAAAAAAATGTATCTGTATTTAGTTGACTGGACAAGCCCTTACATGAAACAGAACAAATGCATTAGAATTTGTGGTTTTGATGATTGGAGAAAATTGAATAGAAAAAAGTGTTCTTTTGTAATCAGTGTAAGAGATGATTCTGTAATATTATTTATATTTGCTGTAAAGGAAATCAGAAGCTTTTTCATCCAAAATTTTCTTCAATTTTCTTCTTGCACATTTGCTTTTGTTCTTTCTTTCTCTACTGATTTTCTTCTTTATTAGTCTGTTAGTTTTTGTGTTTTGTAAAAGTTTAATAAAATGTATTTAAAAAATCAATGGATAGATGTTAATAAATTGGTCCAGTAAATTACAAGAAAATCAACATCAGATTGCTCATATTCAACATGTCTTGAAAATCACTAATTTGAATGTGGTTTATATCTACAAGAAAAATCTTTTACTTACAGAAATCTTAGTAGCAGAAAGATTAATCAATATAATTGCAGCAAGTAACAAAATGCAGTTGACCTTGGAGATATTACAATATATTTGTACTTTTTTGAACAAGAATGTATTGGATAGTTTAAATAAGCGTATTCAATCCAATGGCCATATTAACGACAAAAATTCATTTAAGCCATCTATATATTGCCACTTATACTGCATTTCCAAGTTATTTACAATTACTTTTAAGAATAATAATAAAATCATTAAAACACTCCCTATAAGATATATACTGTATGCACAATTATTAGGCAAGTGAATATTTTGACTGTATCATCATTTTATGCATAGTTTCCACCTCTAAGCTGTATAAACTTGAATGCTTGGTTGGCATAAGCATATCAGGTGATATGTATTTATGTATTGAGGGAGGGTGTGACCTAAGGAGATCAACACCTTATATTAAGGTGTGCATAATTATTAGGCAACTTCTTTTCCTCAGGCAAAATGGGCTAAAAAAGACTTAACCGACTCTAAAATCAAAAATTGTAAAAAGGCTTTCAGAAGGATGCAGACTCTTGAAATTGCTAAGATATTGGGGCACGATCACAGAACCATCAAATGTTTTGTTGCAAATAGTCAACAGGGTCACAAGAAACGTGTTGAGAAAAAAAGACACACTTTAACTGTCAAAGATTTGAAAAGAATCAAAAATAAAGCTACCAGGAATCCATTATCCTCCAGTGCTATCATATTTCAGAACTACAATCTACCTGGAGTGCCCAGAAGTACAAGGTGTTCAGTGCTCAGACACATGGCCAAGGTAAGGAAGGCTGAAATCTGACCACCACTGATCAAGATACATAAGCTGAAACGGCAAGACTGGGCCAAGAAATATCTGAAGACAATTTTTCAAAGGTTTTATGGACTAATGAGATGAGAATGACTCTTGACGAACCAGATCGATGGGCCCATGGCTAGATCAGTAACGGGTACAAACCTCCACTTCGACTCAGATGGCAGCAAGGTGGACGTGGGGTACTGGTATGGGCTGGTATTATGAAAGATGAGCTAGTTAGACCTTTTTGGGTTGAAGATGGTCTCAAAATCAACTCCCAAACCTACTGCCAGTTTTTAGAAGAAACTTTCTTCAAGCAATGGTACAGGAAAAAGTCTGCATCTTTCAAGAGGACCATGATTTTTATGCAGGATGACGCTCCATTGCATGCATTGAAGTACTCCACTGCATGGCTAGCCAGTAAAAGCCTTAAAGATGAAAGAATAATGACGTGCCCCCTTTCTCACCTGGCCTAAACCTTATTGAGAACTTGTGGTCCCTTCTTAAATGGGAGATTTATGGTGAAGGAAAACAGTATACCCCTCTGAACAGTGTCTGGGAGGCTGTGGTTGCTGGTATACAAAAAGCTGGTTGTCAACAGATCAAGAAACTGACAGACTCCATTAATGGAAGATTTATAACTGTTATTGAAAAGAAGGGTGGCTATATTGATCACTGATTTGGGGGGGGAACTCTCAGAAATGTTTATTTGTAAATTTTGAGTTGTTTGCTCATTATTCTCACTTTAACAATGAAAATAAATGAGATGGGAAAATTGTCATTTTTCACTGAGTTACATAATAATTCTGCATACTAATAGTTGTCCAATAATTGTGCACACGTATTCTCCTAAGAAAGTCATAACCTCACTTTTATTTTCTTAAATATTCAGGTTTGAGGTTTATTAACATTTTGGATTGATTGAGAACTGTAGTCGTTCAATAATAAAATTAATCCTCCAAAATACAGCATGCCTAATAATTGTGCACACAATGTACATTAAAATGAATGGGAGAAGAAAAAATTAAAATCCAACTCTACCAGTCACATGACAAATTAGTACATTTCTAAGTGAGAAAAGTTTCCAAAGGGCAGATGTTATGAAGACCATTCTCAGTGACTGCGGAATGATGATCCACAATTTATACCAACAAAAATTCTTTAACAATCCTAGCAAGTTTGCAGATCTGCCTGATCTCATGCTACTTCAGGTCCAGTAGCTACCTGTAAGCCAATTCACTTGCTTCAACACAAGGACATTATGTCCATGGCCAAGAACTATACTTAGGAACCAGACAAATGCATCCTGCGATGGTCACATGACAATAGGGACAAATTCAGTTTTTAGTTGCTTACTCTTTTCTATTTGCAATCAATGCAAGACTTAAAGATTTATATTAACCAGATGATTTAAAATTTGTTTGAAGTTAATGGTGATTAATTATGTATATTAGGAGGGGGAAGGGAAAAGTACACGAACTAACATGGTACAATGAACTGAGCTTTAAGTTAGAAACAAATTGAAAGTCTGCTCATATATGTAGCAGATTGGGATTTCTGCAAATCCCAGTTTGAAAAAGAAAAATAATGTTATCCTGAATTTTAGGAGAAAGAGCAATATGAAAATTGAAAAAAATAACTTAATGAAAACCCTTGGTAATTCATAGTATGTTATTCCTGCTTGTCTGGATTCTACAAGTAGAGATAGTACTAAATCACTAAATTACTGAGACAGCTTGATATAGTTAAGGTAGGAAACTATAAACTGGGAGATCATGAGTCCTAGGCCTGTGATAGGTACAAAGACAGCTGTGTGACCTTAATCATTTTCCCTCAGGGTTAGGAAGCAGACAGTGGCAAATTACAAGATTGATTGTGAAACCTTGCCAAAAAACTTCAGGGACTAGTCCAGTTGCAAGGAGTCAACACTGATTCAAAGGCAGACCTCCAAAAATAACACTGATACTCCATGCTTGGAATTTTCTCCTAGCTGCCACCCAAATCTGAATTTTAAATCAATTTCCCAGCAAGTTACAGAGAGTAGAGCCAATGACTGGTGGAACAAGAAATTGACAAATAGACTGGCTCCTCAGAATCTCTCTGCTCAAGGGGAGAATCTGAGATTGTCCACAAGTGCTCCATCTAGAAGATAGTAAAACAGTGGCCACTGCCTCATTTCAGAGCTCTGGAAATCAAGGAACCACCATCTTTACCCAAGCCATGATTTAGCACCTTCAAAAGGTCACTGGGTTTCCTTACTTTATGAAGTATGAAAATTTTAAAATTAATGGTAAGTATCTCCCATGGAAAATGCTGTTCATTAAAAAAAGGATAAGAAAGGACCTTAAAGTTGGACATTAGAGAAACCAGCAAGATTATAATTAAAAGAGAAGCAACCCATTAGTATAGAATGGATTCTAACTATAGAAGAATCCAATGTTATTTGGAGCAATTAACTCAGATGTTACTTTAAAGATTGACACTATCATAAAATAGAATTAAGAAGTTATAGAAGAGGACAAGTCTGAAACTGTTTTAAATGTAGATTTAAAAATGAGTTACAAAAATAATATGGAAAAAGATTTGAACTGAGAAAGGCAGTTCAAATTCAGAAAGACACTGAATTTACAAATGAAACCAATTGATGTTTTGATAATTGGAAGGGATGTATAAATAACCAGAAAAATGACTTGGATAACTTTTAGATTTACAAAAGATATATGTTAAACTTACAAAAGAGTTTCTGAGAAGCGACAAAGAGAAAATGAAAACAAATCATCTTTTGGAATACTATTTAAAGGAATTAAAAGAGATTCTTAAAAGCAAAGGGAAGGAATATAAAGTTGGTTTATTTAAAGTTAAAATGTGTTTTTTTTCTGGTAATTCTTAATGGATTTTTGTTGTTACTGAATGGTTAGACTTTTTGTTTATGGATAAAAGATGAGATGTGGAAAGTAGATGAGAAGGTGATACATTACTGAAGTGGTTTGTACTTTCTTGATGAAGTGGTTTGTACATTTCTTTATATATCTCTTTTCTTTATTAATGTTTTTTTACATTTTTCTCACATTTTTTTACTTTTTGTATTTTCTTAGTTTGTATTGTTTTTTATCTTTGTTATCTGGTAAACTCATTAAAATTCTTACATCAAAAATGTAAGCTGTACAATAGCTCATTTGTTGCAATTCCCATTTACTGTATGCATTTACAGATTATTCTTGTATTCCAACCATAATGGAGCCTGCCCATCACAGTTGTAACTCTATGACAGTCATAAAACGGATTGGTCAAATGACCTATCTGATTTATGACCATTATTGTGGAAATCATTAAATAAATCACTGTTACAAAGCGAATGCAACACTCATTAAGCAAATCAATGACTGACTACAGGCATAGTTTTGCTGAAATTCAAAAATGCCAATTTTTGGCAAAGCTGTCATAAAACATGATCACATGGTTGCAGGACACTACTATCATGGGCCAGTTACTGAGTGCCCAAGTACAGTCACACATGACCATGGGGTCCTGACTGTTGGAATTTCAAAGCTGATCATGTGTAGATCCACTGGAACATCAAATGATTGCTATGTTACCAGTCACTTCTAAAACAGATTTGCTTCTATTAATCCTAATCAATAATCTATGGAGAGCAATAGCCATCTTTAGAAGATATTGCTTTGAAAGCATGGATTCTGCAGATTTTCACCTCCTTCCTTTGCAGTTTTAAATGTATGAAAAGGCACGGAATGAGTCAGAGTAGTATAACTATAAAATTATCAATAAAAGAAGAGTCTTTTCACTTGTGGTTCTGAGGTTCCTCTTTTTATAAGAAACAGCCATCCTGTTTAAATTGCTTATGGATTTAGAAAATAACTTAAAGCTTAATGCTTCACAAATATTTTTGAAAGTTATGGAAGGAAGATATAAATATAGCTTATATAAATAAAAGGGATCCATAGATATGCAAAAAGCACCCAATGCATTTTCCATTCTGTTGCAGGGATGTCTCACCTTAGTCTATGCAACTCTTAAACAGGCTGATTATTATGTACTCCATGCTGTTATTGCACATCTTTTCTGTCAGATTCTCTGAATACTACAGTGCACTTGGATCCAGACTCCATTTTCACATTGAGGAATAGTTAGCATCAGTTCTAGACTGAGAAGATGCTTTTTCATCTGCTTCATATTTAGCTTTTGTAAAAATCTATTTAGCAACACTGCTATTGCTCATATTGCAATTGTTCTGTCCATATCAATTCTGGATTACTACATCTACCTGTGGGCTGCAAGAGAAGATATTTGCACCAGCAACAATACATTTCATTTCACTTCATTTCAGTTTGTTTATTTATTTATTTAGCAAATTTATATGACCATCCAACTTATACAGAAATAACTCTGGGCAGATTATATTAAAAATCCACCCCACACTCCTCCATGGCAACAGCAACAAATCAACCAGTTGATCAGCTCCGTCTCCAATTTGTGGCCCCCGGACCCACTGAGAAAATCCTGTTGTCAGGCCTTTTTGGAAAGGCAACAATAGGGGCCCAATCGTATTTCAAGGGATACGTTCCAAAGAGGCAATCACTAAGAAGGCCCTTTTTGTGGTATCACCAGATGTACATTCCTTAATAGATGGCATCCACAACATACCATGATTTTCTGTCGTGTTGGGCAAGGGGGATGAAACAGGGGAAGGCCATGTGGGCTTTAAAGGTGACAATCGTGTACCTTGAACTATATCTGGAAACAGACTGGCAGCCAATACAGCTCCAGCAAAAGAGGTGCACACAAAATTGTTCAGGCTGCTACATCTGAACCAATTGAAGCTTCTGGATCTCTTCAAGGTCAACCCCATGTAGAACATATTACAATAGTCCAAACATACCCAGAATTGTGGAATACTTCTCTTTTGGAAGACCCTACAACATTTAAGTACCATAAAGCATTTTATTTGATCTGGTTTGGTAGCTAGAGAAGGATAGGAAGATGAGGGAAAAGAAATTTAGCGTGGTTATTTTTGCTTCAGTGTTTACTAAGTCATTATACAAATTCTTCTAAAAGCTGCTTCTTTATATCTTAAGTTAATCAATAATAATTAAATTTAGTTCAAGTGATAAAATCTGTTCATTCAAAAGTGTTAACTGAATCTACAGTGATAGCAAATGTTTCTACTGGTATGTAATATTACCCATTAAAAGGGACTATGGGCTTATTACTTTCCTGATTGAACCGTGTGTGTGTGTGTGTGTGTGTGTGT
>JAEANM010021807.1:0-11751 GCA_017656035.1 Myanophis thanlyinensis
ATGTAAACAATCATTATGATCCTTAGTGTTCTGGTGGTGTCTGATTTAGTGACCGTATTGCCTGTGGAAAGAAGCTTCATGTGACTTTGATTCTATGCCTCTGTTTATAGAACCAAGGATTGTATTATCTTTTTTGGCTGCTGCCACACACTGCTGGCTCATATTTAAGTGATTGTCTACTAGGATTCCAAGCTCTTTCACACAGTTATTGTTTTTGAGCCAAGACTTGCCTAATCTGTACTTGCACATTGGTTTTTCCCAGTGGTGGTTTTCAAATACTTACCACCAGTTTGCTGAAAATGTGATGGCGCATGCCTACGTGGCTTCTGCACATGTGCGCGCACAAGGCTTCAGTGCATGCACACAGCTTCAGCCACGCTGCGAGGCTTCCACAGGTGTGCAGCTTCAGCCATGCGGCAAGGCTCAACCGAACAGCTTTTCAGGGCCTGCTCCCATTTTTCCTCTCCGGGGCAGCGGCTGCTTCTCTCTGCAGGGCTGCTGCTCTGGCTGGGATAGCATCTTGTGCAATTTAGCAGCCGTCACTTTCCTCTAAGTCCCATCTGCAAAGTGCTGCAGCACAGAGAAGCAGCAGCCATGTTGAATGTTGTTTGTCTCAGCCGCAACACTTTCCTATGGTCAGACCCAAAGCAGCGGCTCACAGCTGCTAAATTGCACAAGACACTCTCCCAGCAAGAACAGCAATGGAGAGAAGCAGCTGCTAACCCAGAGAACAAAAGCTTTTTATTATTATTATCTTTAATTTTTGTTGCAAGTCTTAGTTCATTCTGAGCCTTTGCTTTCCTGACTTCCTCTTTGCAATTTCTGCTGATACTCTGCCTTAGTTATGTATCCCTCATTCCATTGTTTTGTCCATTTTTTTATCCACATGAATACTAGATGGCACCAAAGACATACAGAGAACTACCAGATATTAGATATTCTAGGCTGCCATCTAGTTCTTATCTTGAGTTTTTCACCCCAGATAGCTGAAATTATATTTGTAACCTGGCACTGAAGGTTTCTTTTAATCTCAAATATGTTAACATCCAAATTATATCTTAAAATTATATATACGACAGGCAGTCTGGTAAAGTGGTTCATGCGTTGAACTGGAACTCAGAAACTTGCATTCTAGCCCACCCGCATTCATGCAAATTAATTTGGTGTTTTTTGAGTTGGTTAGTGGAACCTATGGGATTCTTATTATGGGGAAAACCAGAAGGATGGGAGAGCTATGTACATATTCCTGAGCTGCACAAAAATCTAATTAAGTCATGCATAAAAAGTCTGTGATAGGAATATGTCTGTAAAATAAGAGCAAGAAAAGGGGATTATGGAACAATTTAATCCTTTGTTGATATTTGACTCTGCTATTTAGGCTGTATGACTCACTTTCTGTAAATTTATCTTTCTGATACTTAATGCTTAATATGTTTTAATCATTCGTAACATTCATGCCCCAAAGAAAATACTTTCTTACCTTTCCATTCATCTATAACCCTTTCTTTATTTTCTATTGATTCATCATACATCTCTGCCTCTGGTTCATCCTCAGGATCATGATACTGCGCAAAATAAGGATGTGCAAGTGCTTCCGATGCCGTTATTCTTTTGTCACTGTCCAGGATGAGCATCTTCTCAAGAAGATCCACAGCTAGATATCAAAATTGAACTAATATCAAGCAGCTGATCAATTTTAAATTAGCTAATAAAAAAGTCTAGATTATTTTCATTACCATTGCCAAAGTTTCCAACCTAATCTCAGACAGCAATGCTTGAGATACAAATTATGTGTAACAATTTATTTCCAATAGAAAAGAATATCTCTAGCTTAGGGGATGAACCGTGGATCCTTGGCACTCTTTGCCTGCTATTTGCTTGCTTTGCTTATTTTCTTACAGATATTTCATTATCTATGTAACCCAATGTTTATTTTGTGAATGGACAAGACCCTTCCAGAGTAGTTGTTTTGTGATATATCTACAATATGCTCTCAAAATTCCATAAATACCTATATTTCAAAATATCCGGGAACCTTGACATAAAGGATTAATTTACATAACTATTTATGTAAAACTATTTACATAACAATAGTTTTCAAATTACCACCATAATTTTTACTCCCATTCCTTCCTATCTATCTACATATTATTTCTTTTTTCTCAAAGATATCCCAGGCATCCTACTCCACATCACAGAGTATTTATATTAAAAGGAATCAATATAATGAAAAAGAAATAATGCCTAGTTTAGAAATAAAATGGTCTGAAAAAGTAATTCATTTGGAATTTGACTGTACCCAATGCAATTTTTATAACGATTCCGTTTTATAACAAACGGAAGATATTTGGAGATTTGCAGTAGATTTGTTTTCCATTTAAAGTGATTATTCCTCCTAGAATAGTAGTGACTATTAAATATTTACCTAATGGGTTTGCTCCACGAAATACTATTTTCAGATCCTGTTGAGGCATATATGGTAGAGATTCTATATATTTTCTGGCCTGCAAACATGAAATTGCATAAACATGCACAAATTAAAAGTTTGAGATTAAATGGTTCACCCTTAAAAATACGACTTGTGACTGCATTCAATTATAATCCAATGTCCCCAAATATTTATAAAATGTCCAAATTATATAGGAGAATGAGAAACAGAAGATGAAAGTCTTTTTCATCATTCTTTTCATTTAACTTGCTGCTCACTGGAGATTTTAATTAGACAGAATAAAATTCCTGAGCTTCCTAATCTCCTTAATTATATGCACATCTGTAAAAAAGAGCAAGGACAGATATGATTAGAGAAAAGATGCCATAATTTTCTACTCCAATAAGATCCACACGAGCTGCACATATCATTTAATAGGGACCACCTAAGGATCCATGGTCAAAGGAGACTTTGCAAGACTAAGAAAGATCAAAATGGCATTTTTTCTATAGTGCAAAAAACTATAGAGGATTTTTTTGGGGTGCGTGGGGGTGGGGCATGTGTTAGGAAATATCTGGCAGAATTCTGATGGAAAGAGTTGTGATAATAAGCAAAGTACAAGAAGTTCAGTGTAGCCTTATATTAGGCAAGTGGACTGCTCTTCAGCAGATGTTTGCCAGAAGACATTATTTCCAACCTTGAAATCACCATATTTTGCTACAAATTACACTAAAGGGAGATGACCACAATAGCAACTAACCTTTGCCAACAAGCATTTTTCTTTCAATATGCTTCAAATTTATATATTTCAAGTAAACAGAGATTCATATAATAATAATAAAAAGATCCATATAATATGATGAACATTAAAAAAAACCCCAATAGAGTCTTCCTGTAGAAATTACGTCTTTCAGAAGAATGGCATTTCCCTAAGGGTGCTTCTCTATAAACATTTGATTCAGCAATTGGTTAATTATGTTAACTAGAAATCATATGTTTTTATGGTTGTTTGATACTCACAATGCGGTCATGTTAAAACACAAAATTATTTGGAGGTTGCATTTTTGAAAAAAAAAAAAAGATAACTCATGTTTCAAAATCAACTTGATAAAAACATGCCACTGAAAAGAAAATTGTCAGGAAATCAGTGTCAGTCATGTAACAGATTATATGAAAAATTAATTAGGATGCTATTAATAAATCATACTTACATGTTCTGATGATATTTTCTTGAGAAGTTCAGAACTAGGTGTACCAACTACTTCCATTATTCGTTTCAGCTGGTCGATATCTATAACGGTTTAAGAAAACTACAACATGGATAGGAAAGATAGCAAAGGATTTATATGCACATATAAAGTGCCAAATGCACGCATAGTTCTTTTGCTCTAAAATAGAAACAAGAATAAAATGATGATGTACAGAGACAGACACTCCTATCAACAAATTGGCCTGGATCATAAATAAGTTTTAAAACCTTCATTGCTGATCAAGCCACCAATGGTTTCTACATATCATAAAGCTACAACGGATAGGTTCACATATCATATTAACCAACAAAAACAAGACAATTATAGTTTAGGTTAGGTGTGAACAAAATTATATTGGATAAAGAAAATGCACAATTGGTGTATAGGCATTTATAATAGTGCCCACCGAAATGACACTAAAGGCCCCTCAGAAATCCAATTTAAGTTAAAGAGGTGAGCAGAAACATCAGATTCTTAAATCACCAGAAGGCATTTAACCATTGCTCATCATCTCAAGTTGGGTGGTTTTCAATCAGGCCATTATTTGCTTGAAAGAGCTTAAAACACCATTGAACGCTATTATTCTTCATGCAGAACAATTATATATCTTTCTCTTCTAAAATGAGAAGGTTTAATGGCCCAAACCAAGGGAATACCTTATGTTGTCCATTAAAAGGAACCATGTTTTCCAATGTTATATAAAGATCCTGTTTTCCTTCATTGTGAATGAAAATATTTTCTATTCAGGCTTTTGAATCAGTATTATCTTGTATCACCAGTCTCCAAAATCCCTATAGCTTAGAAACTGGGGGTGCGAAGTGTGAAAATCACCAGGTCTTGTTATTTAAAAACAATTACAACATATCACAAACTATTTGCCCCGTTCCTTAATTTGCTACAAGAGCAGCTTCCTATAAGAGACACCATTAACAGCTGGCTTTAAGGCTCACCAAACAAATTATGAATTTCTCAACAGCTTTGGCCTTCAACAGCAACTCACAAACTACTGGCTGTTGTAAACTGTGCTTGTTTGCTGGTCATTAGTTAAATGAGACATACAAGAACAAAATTTAGTCAGCCTATTGTAGTTTAAGGACACATTATGTTCTGAGCCTTTATGGCTATTGCCAGCTGTGAAAAACAGTCACTTTACCTATTTGCTACATGTTTGCTATAGCAATTTTGCTTAATGTCTAATATTGCCTTAAAAGCTTTAAGTGCAAAGCAAGATCTGCAACCTGTTATCATGTGTGTGTATGCATGGGTTGTGTTGGGGAGTGGAGTGGGGTGGGGTCGTAAGAAGAAGGATACAGTCATTTCCTGGAAAAAGAGCCTTCCCTTTCAGCAGCTCTGCCATGATGCATCCAACTGACCAAATATCAACTGCCAAGACATAAATATACAACAAATCAAGAGACTCTGTACAATCCAAGACCTTTCCCTCCCTCCCTCCCTCCCTCTCACTCACACACACACACACACACACCAATAAATAATATTTACCTGTCTGATTATAATGCATCCAGTTTAACATGATTTCTGGGGCTCTGTACCATCGGGTTGCCACATAGCCTGTCATTTCATCGTCAGTTTGCCGGGCTAAGCCAAAGTCTAAAATCTACAGAATAATGAATAAATTCCTGTTATTTTAGTTATATTAAATGTCCCCACTGCTTTTTATTCTGATTATCGTAACTCATTAAAAACTGCATTGACAAGACAACCAATTTGGTACAGTGGTTAGGTATTGGATTAGAAACCAAGAGACCACGCGTTCCATCCCTCCCATAGGTATGAAGGCCAACTGGGTGGGTCTTTTCCAGTTACTTCTCCTCAGCCCAACCCACAAACTCATAGGTTTGTTGTTCTTGGGGAAACTGGTGGCTGCTTTTGTCCACGCCTTGAATTATACAAAACAAAGAGGGGATATAATTATAATCTTCAGCATCTCGTGATTCAAATCCAGGGAAATCGAAAAAAACAAAACAAACAGTAGTTGTTCCAACTAACAAAGCCCTTCTGCCTTTAAATTACATGACAGGTTATACCGCAATCTTCTGGTCCGCGCAGTGCCTTGAGATAGAGCACAACAAATTGAGGGGTGGTTTGAAGGAAAATAACATGTAATTCTGTGGAACCATAACGCAATGGGTTATCTCAGTTTATTCTGATCATCTCCTTGCTACCTTTTCTTAAAGCCAGCACGGACCCAAAATATAAAACTGGCAGAAAAACTGAATTTTGATAAGAGGCTTGTGGCAAAGGGCATAAAGTGGAGGTCAATATATTTAAGATTGATTTCAGTGGAATGGTACTGTTATCTTAAATATCTGGCTGAAACACCAGTTAATTTAATTCACTGTAACACTTAAAATCATAGAGGCTGGATTTTTAAGATGGTACCTTGATGCCAAGATCTAATACTTGGCTGATTATATAGATCATAAAGACCATTATGCTCACCAATACCAGGCTGCACCGTTTAGCACAGGGTTGAGGGACCTGTGGCATTGTTGACACACTGCCCATTAATCACATAGGTAATCTTACACATACAACAGGGGCTCCAATTTCCAGGAATATGAAACTAACATAAATAGGACAGCAAGTCATCTTAACCATGGGATGGAAGAGTTATGTTTTACTACAAAAGAACATGTCGAGTTTGGATGGAAGGGATAACTGCAATATAAAGATATATGGACTTTATTCCAGACAATCAAATTAGGGATTAACAGAATATCTAATCATGAAAATATTGGCATGAAACTGGGTCACCGTGTTTTCAACTTCACCATATTCAAATATATAATTTACCTTTATAGGACAGGTAAATTTTAAATGAAATAAGACCCAAAGACTGATTATACACATTTTAGGGACATATTCTTTCTTTTGTAATCTGTGACTGCTACAAAGCTCTGTAGCAATGATGAACAAATGACAGCTAACTAGGACCAGTCAGCATGATTACTGGGGAATGTTGGGAGTTCACTCATCTTCAACTTGACAAGGTTGAGAAACACTGAACTAAGATGTAGTAGTAGTTGTTGTTGTTAAGTGGTCTAGTGATGCCAAGGGTTTTTCCCCTCTTTCACCAAATCCAGAATAACGTTATTTGTCTTTTTATATATTCTCCTTCATTTATCAGGACCATTTTCTCCTGGACAGGGAATTTTTTTTTTATAAATATTACAAAATAGAAAGGGGATTATTTTATTGTAACATTTTCTGCAACATAGATTCCATTCTAGCTTAAATGTAAATGGCACTTGTTATTCAGATTGTGTTTTTTGCCAAGTTTTCATATTTCATGAAACAGTGTGCAAGTGATGAATAATTTTAACTACCTCTATTTAATTGTATAATTATATCAATGCCCCATATTTATCTTTGGAGAAATTATTGAGCATTACTACCTAAATTGGGGTACAAACATTATTAAGTGACATGTCGTAAAACAGAATTTCATATCTTGGTATAAACATTCAAATAAAAAATCAGAAGTATTTTTGTCATCTGTTCAGGAGATTTCTACTTGTTGCTATTATATAGCAGTTTAATCTTCCTTTCCAAATGTTAAAGTTTTAATTCCAGCAATGTAGACACCGTATATATCTAGTCTTTCATTTATACTTGCAAGGCCTAATGTGTAACTATGAGCAGTTATTTTAGATGCAATACTGTCATGAATGAAGATCCAAAACTTCCACAGCAGCCTATTTAATAATCAAGAAAATTCCCATCACTTTTAAATTATATAATTCTATGAATATCACACTTTCTGTAAACGCTATTTAGCTTAGGGAATAATGGACAATGATTTGCTTGCACATCTTGTTCCTTTCTCTCTCCATATCTTTATCATAATTTAAAATTTTATTGTTACTGTGTGTGTGTGTTTGTATAGTTTTATTGTTTTTAACCTTGAAAGCTTCCCAGAGTTGTCTTATGGTGAGATTGGCAGCAAATTTAGATAAATGAGAGAGAGGAGGGGGGAGGGGAAATAAGAATGAGAATCAAAATAGCATGAATCCTACCCTTAATTCACAGTCTTCATTTACAGCTAAGTTACTGGGCTTCAGGTCCTGAATCAGAATGAAAACACTATTAAAACAGGGCTAAATTTAAGATGATGAAACTAGTCAGTGCAGATGTGTAGAAACCATCCTATCAGTGATTGACACTTACCCGGTGAATGATTCCAGCAGAATGAATATACTGCAACATGAAAACAAGCAAGGTCAAAATCAGAAATCAGATACAGTTGAACAAACACGATTATCAGAAACCATTTGCTTTGACTCATATTTTTCTACAAAGTTAAGTTTTAGTTAGGCTGCATTTATTTCCATACTACAAACTCAGAGTGATGAATCAGACACGGACTTTGGTTACATTTTAAAAGGCATTTTAAAGTGAAAACTCCACCAGTCTAGGGGTCTTGAGAATAAAGATTGCCAGTTAGAAAACTATCTCCTCTTGGAAAACAGTAACAGTAATAACTTGGAAAACAGAAAAAGAGAGTACAGTTTTCCACAAAAGATCCTAAATTCTTGGCTGATAGGCTTGTTTTAATTCCTACTCCAAAATGCATGGACTTTCAAAGTCTCAAAAACACTGCTACGTATAAACCTGCATGTTCTGTGTCTTGTAAAAAACAACAACCACTCATCTTTTTCTGGAAAGCAAGAATACCATAGCATCACCATGGAAATGGATATTGTGTATGTGGATATTTGTAGTTATACATATAGATGATATATATGGATTTCCCAGGCATTTCAGAAAAGCAAAATGATATTTTGTTCTTAATTTGTTGAGTGCTGCAAAAGCACACTCTTTGTTCAGATATTAGAAATTGGTCGTCATGTTCATTGCAAAGGGCTGGATTAGATTATACTTTGGGTCATTTTCAAATACTCAGTTCTATGATTCTTAGTTCTACTGGAGAGCCATAGCTAACCTCCAATTAGATTCAGAGTCAGAAAGATTTGATGTCTAAATTATCTAAACATCAGAGTATTAACAATCTTTATCAATACTGTACAACATAAAGCCATTGTACCAAAACAATATAATGGATGGATGAGGTATGGTTAACAACAATATAATAAAAAAAGGGAAAAATCAATTGATTTCCAAGTATACATAATAGTACCTTCTCTGTCATGGTGCCTACCTCATGAAACAACTTTCCAAGATTCAAAATACAGAACTGTAATGCTGGTAAAGAACGCATGGGAATCTCAATCTCAATCTCAATCTCTCTGTCTCCATCATATCCCCCCCTCTCCTTCTCCCTCTCTTATCTCCCTTATCTTTTATCTCCCTTCTTATCTCTCTCTCTTCTATCTACAGTATATCTCATTTAGAAACTGCCTAGAGTTGCTCTGTGAGGGAGACGGGAGATATGGATGGTCCTGAATCTACGGGTTTCCAGGAATGTAGAGAAAACTTGCTTTTTCCCAAGGCACTGAGGCCAGGGTGTTGATGGAGCTGGCATAGTGGTTGATAAAATCAATGTGAGTTTTATTGTATTAAATGGTCTTTTTATTTTTAGAGTATTGTATTTTTAGTCTGTTTGCTCCCCATAATTCCTTCTGATGCGCAAGTTTAATTAATTGATAAAGCAGGCTTTGTAGTTCAATATCTTTCCAAATTAAGACCATTAACCCTGAAATCTGCAAGGAGAAGCACTGTAGTGTAATTAATTTCATTTTGTAAATCAAAGATAAATAAGCGTCACCCCTTGAAATAAAAAGCATGCAGTATTTGATTCAACAGTTCTTGCTATAAGGAGTACCTCAAGTAAATAAATGTGACTATTAATTCATTGGGTGTCAGCTTACACACTGGAGTTAAAATTTACCAAGTGAAAGATGTATTCCCAATTCCTTTCAAACATATTAAAAAAAAACCCAACCTATGCAGGTAGTCCTTGACTCATGACCACAACTGAACTCCAAATTTCTCGTGCTAAGTAAGACGGTTGTTAAGTGAGTTTTGTCCCATTTTACAACCTTTCTCACCGGTTGTTATCACTGAAGTTGATAAGTCAGTAACTTGGTTGTTCAGTATATCTGGCTCTCCCGTTGACTTTTGCTTGTCAGAAAATCACAAAAGGTGATCACATGAACCATCGTAAATACATGCCAGTTGCCAAGTGCGGAAATTCTGAACAATTACCATGGGTGTGCTGCAATTGTTACAATTGTGAAAAATGGTCATTTTTTTTCATTACCATTATAACTTCAAACAGTCACTAAATGAATGGCTGTAAGTCTAGAGCTATTTGTAGCTGTAAACAATAAGGACAGCACAAAGAAAAAGAAAAGTTCCTGCCAAGAAAAAAATCCCAGCGTTACTGAAACAGTCATTTTTATTTTAGTTTTATGAAATATTCTCCCACCAGAGGCGCAGATGGCTTCTACACTTGGCAGATGGCATCTTCAAAAATCAGTCAGCAAGTATTCGGTCTTCAGTTTAGTTTTTCTAAAAGGTATCTATCATATTTAAGATTTCAATTGTAGGATCCAATCTGGGCCTGTCATCATTACCAGAAGTTTTGTCTTCTGAGCTTTCAGCTCATGCTTGAGCCCATCTTCAGGGAACCTCTCCCTAGAAGTTCTGGTGACCGACCCAGATTGTATCCTGCAGAATTATCCTGGGGCATGTAGATTTGTCTTCATTCATAAGATTTCAATTGATGATTGTTACTATTTTATATATGAATTTTATTGTATTGCTTTTGCTTTGAATGTATGGTGTGGTGGACTGCCCAAAATTCTACTGGATTGCGACGGATTACAAATACTTTTAAATAAATAATTAAATGAAACTTCCCCCATGGCTTCTTTACCTTTAGTCCTCGAAGTAACTGATATATAAGAAACTGTATATGGTCATCGGTCAATTTTTGACACTTCACTATATTATTCAAATCAGCTCCCATTAAATTGGTGACAAGATACCTGCAAATCAAAACCAAGATTATGAAGACATTTACAGTACAATTTCTTGTCAACTGCAAAGTAATCCTCAGCGAGTTCACAGTCTTAATTGGTTTTTTTTTAATTACAGCCCTAATTGGTTTTATAGATTCAATCATTTTTCAACCGTAATTGCTTTTAAAGTTGCTTTGAAAACTTTATTATTACTGTATATATTTCACTAGTACAATTTAAATTTCCAGGCTGTGAATCTTACAAGCATCTGAGACAAGTAGGGGTTGATTAATGGCCAAATCTGAAATCTTAATTGATAGAGGAAAATTAAGGGTAATTAAACACAACCGTGAAATCAGATTCAGTGGTTCACTCCTGATGAAAAAAAATTTTTTCCCTGTGGGAAGGAAACTTCTGGCTGCGGTGCACAAATTTTGGTGGACGTTTAAGCCAATAGTATACAAGAGAAGGACAAAGGCAAGGGATAGTGTAACCTCCCTCAATTTCTAAGAAACTGCTTCAGAGAGAAAAAGTTACCACAAAGCAAAGGTTATCTACTAGAATTCCAATTCCTCTGTAATCTAGTATTCAAAACAGTCATCAGATATGATGGGAATTAGATTCCAGAAATATGTATCTGGATAAGCCATAAATTTCCCACTGCTCATACAGGGAAACATTGGAAAATAAATGTTAGGTCATCTAAGACAGGAGTCCCCAATATCCTGGCCACAGACCAGTACCAGGTCCGTGGTCTGTTAGGAACAACTGGAGATGAGCAGCAGTTGCGTGACCAAAACCAACCCCCCCCCAAGGTCTATGGAAAAATTGTCCTTCATGAACCCATTGTCAAGATCCAAAAGGACGTTTATGTATGGGGTGGTGGTGTTCCATTTTATATTATGCAGGCCATTTTATACAGTAAAATTCAGGCCATGAAGATCTTGACACATTTACATGTTTCTGTGGCAAGGTCACTGAGAGGGCGAAGGGGAGGTAGAAAGGGCAACTTCTTATCTTGTTTTCATTCTTTTACTTTAGTTCTCATAAGAATTTCTTTTTGGTGCTTTGCACCTGCGAGGGGAAGTGTCTTCGGAAGTCGTTGGACTCCTTTTTGAAATGGTTG
>JAEANM010021808.1:0-11751 GCA_017656035.1 Myanophis thanlyinensis
GTGGCCTGGTTTCCCAAGGCTTCTCTTGGCGCTGCTGCTCTGGCAGTCCTGGCTGTTTGGGCTGCTCCTGGCGCTTCACAGATGCTTGTGTATTAAGTGTGTATGTATGTGTTCTGTTTAGTGCTATTAACATTTAATTTGTGTTTCAGCCACACATCTATCTGTTAGTGGTGATATCATTCTAAAATATCACTCCAATGACTTACAGAGGCCTTTTGAATCTTGGTATCTATTTCTAGAATGTCCTATCTGTAAATATCCGTTTTGTTTCTTTGTATATAATTAAAGTGCTTTTGTTTATTTCAATAAACTTTTTAATATTTAGTGAATTTTGCTTTTACAAACCACTTTGCATTCTGCATACTTCAGAAGAAAAGCAATAAAATATGCTGCATCAAAAACTGAATTTCTAATGGGACAAAAACAATTTTGTTTTCTGTCCCATATTGGATTATTATATGTTAAAATTTAATAAAAATGTCACCAATCCTGCTACTAATTTTTTTGTTATTATTAGACGTTTTTACAAACATACATTAGATTTACTTTGTTTTGTTGTCAGTAAATGCAATTTAAAAAACAGACTGAGTAGAATATACAGTATGTTATGCTTTACAATGGTCTTCATTGCTTTTAAATTTAACTGACTTAAAACAAATGCCATAGTCACATAACTTGTTCTAGAATAAATTAACAGTACATCCAAAATGATTAAATGATTTTATCAAGTATTAAGATTAATATTTTTATTATATCCCAAACCCTCAGATGAATAAATTCCATAGGAAGTTTTGAAAAGAAGGACCAGAGTTATATCAGGCATTCATAAAAAAATCTGCTTTTCTTTTGAATGTGTTATTAGGTGAGCTAGTGAAAAGAATATGTAACTAATAAGGCTGTGTAATATTTAATATTCAGTCTTAAAAAGGGGTTTCAGAGCACAAACACAAACAAAGCACCTGGCCACCACACCTTAAATTATTTCTCCAGAATGTCACTCCCATATTTACTTAGTTAATTCAGATTTTAGTGGGAAATATATCTCAATTATTAAAATAAGTTTTAATCTCATGCATGCATAGCTTGAGCATTGGAATAAATCGGGTCAGATCTACATTCCCTAGTTCCCTAAATATATTTATTTATTTAGCATATGGCTTCCTAAATATAAATATGGCAGTAATTTTTTTTCTTTAAACTAAATGATTTTTTAAAAAACGAAGCTACATTATTTTTTCTGCAGCAAAACATTATATACTACCAGCTCCTTTAACTGTTACTAGTGATATTTGTATGGGCACAAATCTAAGCAGTGCTCATAATAGAGTAGGATTGCAAAAGACACGATGATTCTCCAGTGAGCTCCATCAAATTTACAAAATAAAAGTATACTTCAGAACAAATGCCATTCAAATCACTGCATTTTTCTCAAAATAAATGAATAGCATTTATTTTATTTATTTCTATATTTATATCCTGTTCAAATTTAATGGGCCCTGGTAGGTTACAAGATGATTCATACAATATAAAAACCAAAAGAAAAAAAATTAAACATGTCAGAAGAATCTTCTGATTCAATCTGAATTGTGAGCCATCCAGAGTTGTTTTCTGAGATGAGCGGTTATAGAAATCAATCAATCAAACAAATAAAATTGCAACTGATCTTTCTGTGAGTTACTATTGCTATACATCCTGATCAACCATCAAAACAGAGAACAAAATAACATCAAACAAAAGCAAAATGAAAGAATTGAATTAAATGGTTGATTCAATAAAAAATTAAGAATTATAAAATATTACAAAAAATTTAAATCAATTATTAAAGAACCCCAATAATTAGTGCTAGGCCAGACCGGCCTGTTAGAACAAATATGTCTTCAATGTGCGCCGGAAGGTCCACAGGTCTGTGATTGTCCGGATCTCCGGTGGCAATTCGTTCCAAAGGGAGGTGCCCCTGAAGAGAAGGCTCGAACCCTTGGGGCTGCCAGACGACAACGTCCAGGCAATGGCACCCCAAGGAGGCCTGCCCTGTGCGAACGCACTGGCGGGCGGGAGGCTGAAGTGGCAACAGGTGGTCCCGTAAGTACCCATGTCCCAAGCCATGGAGTGCCTTAAAGGTAAGAACCAGCATCTTGAATTGCAGTTGGAACTGCCTCCTGGAATACCAACAATCATCTGTTCCAGGCTGAGGGGATTGCTGCAGCCTATTGCCACCGCCGAGTGCCCAATTTTAGGCCTGGTTTTTGGCCCATTTTTTTGGCTTTTTCAGCCCATTTTTCGGCCTTAGTGTCCCATTTTCAGCCTTTTTTTTTCAGTCTGTTTTTTGACCTTTTTTGGGGACAAAAGGATGAAAATGGGCTGTAAAAAGGCTGAAAACGGGCCAGCAGATGGGCAGAGCTTCAGCAACATTCATTGTATAAGACGCACAGACATTTTCAGCCACTTTTTTTTTGGGTGGGAGTGCAACTTATACACTGAAGAATACCATAATAAAATTACTGTTTATACTTTAGTAAGACCAATTACAGATAAAATAGAGATTTATGAATGGTGTTTCCCATTTCTAGTACCGAAAGTCAATTCCCACTTCCTACTTATCACTCTTCATTATGATGTTATGTTCATTTATAAGACAAAATCTAATACAAAATGTTACCACAAAGCCTGATCGCTGAAATACTGCTGATTTATTAAATATTCTGAGTTTTACAAACAAAACAGGATAAATTACTCAAGTAAACTGTAACATAAAGTATTCATACATTTAAAGTTTGTACATATAAAACTTGAATATGGACTAATGCTGAACTACCAATGAATCTTTTCATTTGGTTTCTTGTCACAAAAGAAAAACATAATTACAGCACAACAGGTTGAAAGTGGGATGCAATGAGCCCTGTTTAATCTTACTCCTCATCCAAATATAATTTTTTACATATCATTACAATTTTGGTATTAGAATTAGAGTTACTTCCAACAATTTCAGCACAAAACATCACTCCTTCCTACAGTTTTTTTTACCTCTGTGATATCTGATGTTATCCTGTTGCCTAAGCCAACAATCAATCAGTTCAGTACTGCTATTTTAGCATCCATCATAGCAAGCTGTTGAAAGACTACTATGAAGTACTCTGCATCATTTTGTTGACCTCTTTACAAGTTGGTGTTCATCTTCATTTAACAGCTTTAATGTTTTATTTCATCCAAGGAATAGACATACTATATGCAAAACTACAATTTTTCTAGGAAACAAAAGCAATTGTAAGACATGTGCAGCAATTGTAAGACTTGTACAAGCATTCAGTCATTACATTCTATCAGCAACATTGACAATCAATTTTCAGTGGCTGATACATAGCATAATATTGCTGATATGTTATATAGCTGATACTATACTTAATTCAAGAAGGTTACACTATGTGGAAAAAAAAGTGTTTTGCTTGGTAAATGTTCATAGATGATTTTGAACAAAGTACTGATAATTAAGTTCTCTTTGTGGACTTAAAAACTGCTATTGGAAAATACATTCCATTTTATCTCAATAAAGTCTTGCTTGATGGTGAGATGGGCGGCATATAAATTTAATTAATAAATAAAAATAACTGATAGTAGTTTAATTATCAGAAGGAGTGAATGGATCGTAATTCTTCCCACAGGGTTTTCACTTCTTAAATATTAATTATATTGCCCTTAATGATGAGTGTTAAATAGCAAGCAAGTATGTCCAGTAAGACTATCTTTGCGTGAAGCTAAAAAGTTTCAGAAATAAGCACTTATGAGATTAAAAAATGTACACAATGTTCAGATAACTGAATCTCAAACTACAGTGCTAAAAATTATAGCACGCAGCACTGACAATATATAAGAATCTCCATTATAAAACAATGCAGCCAACTTTTTTTCCACCTTAAGCAATAGCTAATTACTGCAGATATGAATCAAGGTATTTATCTCTACTTTCTCATATCAGACAAAACAGTTGTCAGTTTTATTCTGCTACTAATTTGTTTCTATGATAAAATTAAATTAGTTTAAGAAATTTCCAGAAAGATCTTTATTAAATAAACCTAACCAGTCTTATTAGTTAAGATACATGGGTATATAGAAAAAATGTATATAGAGTATATAACTAAACATGCAAAAATATACCTCCTCTCTTTGAATAGTCATTTTCTTAATTTTCCTTTATGTCAAAGGAATATCCTTTGTTAATATTCTTTTCCTGTCATGTGAAAACTGACCTATACATTACATTGAACATTATATTTTCTTGATGAGCTAGAACACAGAGCTCCTATGAAGAACAATCCCATGTCAGTCTGTGCTTTAAAGTCTTAGTTTAAATTTACTGACAGATATGTAAAAAGAGAGAAAGTAGATATATCTACTTCTGTTAGGATTAATATACCTATATTCTTATCAATTATTGGTTTCTTCAAAAATGAAAAAGTAAAATTCCACCTTCACCATATTTAATGACATTGCTGAAGCTCCTGTCTCCCATAGACTATGGTAACAAAATTTAACTTTTTAGATTTTAGAAGAGTTATTATATAATTTTTATAAATTAAAATATTAATATAATTATTTTAAAAACCTAATGCATAAAATGTTATTTACCATGGAAAAGGAAATGCATATTAGGCTGAACTTTAGAATCCAAAATTTTCACATTTGACATAGAAGTCCCAGTATTCTTCTCCTGCATGCCATGGCAGAAATTCTTCATCTGTTATTAACATTATTTTGTTGAACTGTAGAAAGCAGGGTGTTTTTGACAAATTAGCCTGACAGGAAGAGTCTATTAAAAACATGAAACATGCTAAATTAATCTATCAAGCTTTAATTTCAAATGCCCATAAGAGATTCTTTTCTGCAGTGAGCAAGAAAAGACAAATTTGCAGACAGTTCTGTAGTCTCTATAGAATCAGTTCTATAGTTTTGTATAGTTTCCATAAGTTTCAACCACAAGTCTATTAATCATATTCATTTATCCTTATTAGGCTAACAAAATCCACCATATTCAAGGTAAAGGGATTAAGTTATACTGTATGTATGTATGGTCATTTTCTTGAAATGCATGCAAATGTTTTATGAAAATTCATTTAATTTTTTAGTAAATATTGAATAGTTGTATAATATATATGATATAATACTAACCCAAAATGCTTAATGAACAGATATTTACATTTTTACCCAAATCTCATTTTGCATTAGTGGTTCCTTTTAGACATCATTAAATTATGGCATTTGTATAAGATGTTTACCCATCTTAACTAGTCTAGGTTTTTTTAATTTCCTTTTTCTTTTATTTAATCATCTTTCATCATAGGACAAGACCCTGCAGTTTAGTAAACTTAGTTTACTCAACTCAATTACTGGGTTAATATGTACACTGAACTATCCAATATATAATGTGTATGGTTCATTATGATAATGTCAGAAAGGATGCAGAGTTACTGCCTCCCTCCCTCAACAATGACGGTTATCACCAACTCTTGCCATTCCTCTCCTAGGCCAACAGCATCATCAAGTCTTTCTTCTGTTAGTAATGGTAATACATTAAAGCAGAATATTCAAAACAGTCTGTCATCCATCTTTCTTAACTGGGTTTTCTTGATGCTTTCTAATATGCTGCTTTTTAAAAATATTTTACCTCATTAAATCTGTTATTCACTCTGAATTTTGAACATCAGATGAAATCTCAATAAAACATATTTTATTATCCATCTAATTAAATGGAAACTAAGTGATGATACTGTCAGGTATATTCATTATGATAATATAAAAAAACTGTTTATCAATCTTGTCAAATCAGAAGTGGGCTTCAAGTAAAATGCTACAGTGTCTGCCAATATTTTGCTATATCTTCAGACATGTCTTATGTAAAAAGGGAATCCAACTCTGTATTATCCATAAAAAGCAGATGACACAAATATCACAGCAGATGTAGAAGAGACTACAAAATACTTTCGATAGAAAATGGGGCAACATTCCACAAAGAACAAATGCAGGATGGGATTTAGCCTGCATTGCAATACTATACAGAAATTTATTGATTTATGATGGCAATTGGAACCAGAATTTGGATTTTCACTTCACTGGCTAGAAAATTCTGGAAGTTAAAGTCCATACATCTTAAAGTTGCCAAATTTGAAAAACAATGGCTTATATTCTACAAGGAAATGGCTTTGTAGCTAAAATAAGTACTAATCTTGCCTAGAACCACATAGAATTTCTTCCTTAATAAAAAGCCAATGAAAGTATATACACCAGGTATATAGTTTTTATGCTATCCAACCGCTAGTCCAAATAACTTGTTTTGATTAATACCTCAGGGTCTGGGCCTATCAATTTATTCTGACTTACTGCCCATCAATTACTATATGTTTCTGGGTCTGAAGCATTAATTCTTTGTTCCCAGATTGACTGGAACGGATCTACTTAGGTTGCTTAACAGAACAACTGAAACAAGTGTTAGCCTATTCTCCTAATGTTCTAAAAAAGGGTTTTCTGTCCTGGCTGCATTTATAGCTATTTGTTTGGGAAACTGTTCTTCTGCATGTTTTTGTTTCATAGTTCTGATAGTATCAATTTTGCTTAGAGGAAGTTGCTAGATAAGCTACTTACAGCTTAGAGATATATGAGCTATTTACAGCAAAAGGAAAAATCAACCCAGAGATATTTTGAAGGCATTGTGAAATGCACTAGAAGGGATTAAGATTTTGTTTGCTACAAAGATCAATCTATGAAATTAGGGAGCCTGCAAAATGCCAAAGAAAGGCAGCAATGCCCTGATTCTTCCTTTCTTTTCTTACTTCTTTGGTGGGCAAGAAAATACAATTTATTTCATCTCTCTCTTTTTATCTTAAAACAAACTCACAAAACCAAACAACGACTAAAATATATGAAGGTTTGGAGACTGACTATATGTCAGCAAAAATGCCTGGCTATCTTATTTCTCCTTTAGTTACAAATTACTATCCCTATGCTGCCTTGTCTCACATATAAAAGGGATTCCAGTGTAGATCCTGACACGTCTTAGTTTCTAATATTATTTTGCTATGACCAGATCTCCTATCTCTGAGTTGGTTACATGCCTCACTATAGCAACTCAAGAAACTGAGTGTTGGTTTTACTCCTTTATTCATAACAAATACAGAAAATGAGAAACAACTTTGCTCCTGTGTAGAGCTGGGCAGTCTTTCCAAATTAAAAGAAAGGGTAATAGCAGAGGGAGTTTCTTTTGTCTGGGAGCACAGAAGAAAAGAACAGGTAATCCTTGACTTACAACCACAATTGAGCCCATTATTTCTGTTGCTAAAAAAGACAATTAAGTTTTACCCCATTTTACTACCTCTCTTGCCACAGTTATTAAGTAGTTCACTGCAGTTAACTTAGTAACGTTGTTTATATCACAACACATGATTGAGAATATTCTGATTTTTAAATCAGCTGTTTACAGGATACCATATATTAGGATAAATATAAATACTACTATTTTCAGTGAAGCAAAAATTTATACGCAGAAATAAAGAAAAAATTACCTGAATAGAATCAATTATCTTTTTCATCTGGTTTTAATGACTACCATCAGGGACAACACGATACAGGTAGTATACAGTAGTCCTCAACTTACAACAGTTCATTTAGTGACTGTTCAATTAGTACTATTTCAATGTTACAATGGCACTGAAAAAAGTGATTTATGACTGTTTTTCACCGTTACAACCTTTCAAGCATCCCCATATTCATATGATTAAAATTCGGATGCTTGGCAACTGGTTCGTACTTATGACCATTTCTGTATCCTGAGGTCAAGTGATCACCTTTTGGAATCTTCTGACAAGCAAAATCTATGGGGAAGCCAGACTCACTTAACAACCGTGTGACTAACTTAAAAACTGCAGTGATTCGTTTAACAACTGTAGTAAGAAAAGTCATAAAATGAGGCAACAAAACTAATTTCTCACTTAACAACTGAAATGTTGGGTTCAATTATGGTCATAAGTCCAGGACTCCCAAGACTTGCTTTTATACATTACTATTAATTTTTAAAATTATTTTAAACTATGATTTGCTAGTTATTTTCTCTTCTAAAACCTATGAGCTTGCTTAAAGGTAGCCTGATGAATTCAATGGGACTTACTTTAAGTACACATATATAGGATTGCCCTGCTAGTGCTACAGTGATCACTTTTCTACCTATGGGCATACAAAATCAAAACAGGCAATTGAAAATAGCAGGGAATAGAGACCCACATCTAAGTAACTCTCCGTGACAAATCAGAGATGGAGACAGCTTCATCTTTTGTCAGTGACTATAGACAGGACTATGAAAAGACAGGAAAAGCAAGTAAAAGGGTGTGGCATATGGATCTTAATGGCCTTGCTTGGTTGCTAATGTGCTGGTGTGAGTCAGCAGAAGCAGAGAACAAAAAGGACAGAAGCTCAGGTATGGCCATGCAATAGAACTGTCTGTAAGCTATCACAAGGACTCTTTTGAGCATGAACAATCCTGCTAGCCAGGACAGTTGTGGGGCAGATATAGGCAGCCTTGCCATTGGTCAAACTTTATATATTCTGTAGGTATTGGGATTAAAGCCCTGGAAGGGAAAATCCTCCAATTCACTCATGAAAGAGAAATTTTGTAAGTGTGTGGGATAGTTTGTTTGTGCTGTTACGAATTTCTGCCTCCAGGAGAGAGAGGAGGATGAAGTCACTGACTTTTTTTATTTGTATGTTTATCATATTGGAAACAGTACTTCAGTCAATACATACCAAACATGTTTTTTTGTTGCAATAATACTTCTGGTTCCTTAGGAACATGCATTTCATTAACAATTGTTGATAATGGCCTTCCACAGTATGTGACCTGAAAACAGCAGACGATATATTAGTTATCTGAGCTGAAAAAAGCTCTTGAAAAAAATGTTTCACAATGAGCAGAAGTGTGGATAAAATGTCTCTCTTGGAATCCTAAAAATAGCTGCATCTTTTGCAACATTCATGTAACTGCCTTCAAGAGGCATCAGCTAAGGGCAGGCTCAGTTCTAAGTGTGAAAACTAGTCCTAAGTCACTTTTTTCAGTGCTGTTGTAACTTTGAATAGTCATTAAACAAATGGCTGTAAGTCAAGGACTACATCTACATGTTTTGCAAAATATTATGGTCATTTTAAGAATATGAAAAGAGATGCTTCATTCACAATTCTGTCAAGGCATCTTTTTTAAGACTATTACTCATTACAATTAGTCATTGAGTGTTTTATAGGATTTTTATAATAAATCAAGAAACATTGAACTTTTTCAAAATTATAGATATACTTTGTACATTTCCTGCAAGTCAAGTATCAAATGTAGAAAATGATAGTATGCATTTATTTATTTAATCACATTTGTATAGGTACCTATCTCACATAATGACTCTGTGTGGGGAACATCATAAAATAGTCAAAATGCACACAAAAAATCATTAAAACAATAAATTTAAATGAAAAATAAAAAAAAATAAATGAAAACTAGAATGGTGGCCAAACATTATATTTCACTAGTAAATGTCATACAGCCATCTAGCAGGTTCCATTATGTCATGGGATTCCCAAACTAGAACTGTGTTTTAAGGGCCTTCTGAAAGACCTAGAGAGTTAGGGCCAACCTTACCTTGTGGGGGGCAATAATATGAAACAGTGGCCACAGCAGAGGTTTTCCTCCTAGGTACCACTCTACCAAACTCCCTATCCCACGAAACCCATAACACATCCCTCCTGCCAGATCTAATGGGATGGGTGGGTATAACAGGAGTGGCAATCCCTCAAATATCACAGCCCACGTCCTGTAGGGATTTATAGGTTACAACAAGCATCTTGAATTGGATCTGCAAGCAAACAGGCAATCAACGCAGCTCTCATGTCCATATGGTAGTAACCATGTTACTACCTGCACCACTACACTTTGTATCAGAGGAAGCTCCCAGATAACTCTTCAAGGGCATTCCCTTATAGACAGCATAGAAGTCCATTTAGGATTTGACCAGGGCTTGTGTGGCTGAGAGCAGATCTGCAGCAATTCTTTTCTGATTTGAGTTAATTATATGAAAAATTCCATTTGAACAATGTTGTTTATGAATATGCTTTTTTATACATACTAAAATATACATTTCCCACTTGAGCTTTATGATATATTTAGGGGTTTTTCCCCATTTGTCAAGCTTTACTTTGAAGCCCAGCTAGAAACCCCCCTTCTCAAATCAATGCTACCCACTTTTGCTGAGTGCATGTTGATCTTCACAGCAAGGGTAAGTGGGAACAAATGGTTAAGTATCACAATGAATATTCTGATCTTTACTATGTGCATTGTGATGTTACACACATTTGTATAAGGGCTAGAATTTTCGTCGCAACATGATGATGCTAGTTTTCTGTCATTCTGACAAAAGCTTTGGATTCTGAAGAAGCTTTTGCACTATCAGGTTCTAGTGGTTTTCTTCACATACTGATTAGCTCACCTCTCTTCTGAAACCTCAATGTATCAATCTTTTAATGCCTGGGCTACAAGAGTGCAAATGCTTTGCCATTTTATGCTATTTTGTTATCATCTAGGATGACAAACCTTCCTGCCAACCAAGTCTTAACTTTCACCCAAGCAACAAGCTTCCTTTGAATAGTGTGTAAATATGGTTTATTTCTATGTGTTTATTGATGAGTGCTGTGAATTCTGTTTTATCAATCACAAATGAGACAATCCAGACCAAAATACATTTTTTTAACATTACTGTAATAACTCTGGTACATTGAAGTTTTAATTTTATTGGAATGTAAAATATCTAATAAAAAATCTATTGAAATTGATAACTCGAGCAGTAGATCATCATCATCATCATCATCATCATACCTTATTATATACATATTTCCAGCTTACACAAATGTCATTTCCTAATATTGCCTTAATCCATTGAACTGGATTTTGATAAACTGAATTGTTTCCAGTTTGGACTTTTCCATTTCCAAGGAGGCTAGCTTTATGTTTGGAATCCTGAAGAAAACAGAAACAAATGAAATAATTATAAATTGCATAAATTTAGCAATAGCAATAGCAGACTTATATAATGCTTAAGTTAGACTTATATAATGCTCCATAGTGTTTTAAAACACTCTGAGTGGTTTACAATGCATTACCCCCAACAATCTGGGTCCTCATGACCTAATTTAAGGAGAAATATTCAAATATTTATTTTTAATAAAAAGTATTTTAAGTGTGTATAATAAAATAATTTAAATAAAATAACTCTTGCAATGTCACAAAGTCTACTGTACAGTTGATTTACCCAAAGGCTCCTATAAACAAAATAAATCCAAAATCCCTCTCTTATCTGTATTTAAAATTCTGTACTTTAGTATAACTACTAATATTTTGCTTCCTTGGCTTTGGATTAGTTATGGATTCTGGCTAATTCTACTGGATAGATAAACAGTGTGTCTTCTGACATATTTATTTAACAATAAAAATAAGTGCAATAAAAATGACTCTTGGTAACTTATATAAAAAGAGAATTTGGGTAATTTGGGATATGGTTTCTCCACTACATTTGAGTTAATTCCTATTGTGCCATTTTGTAATAGCTTCTGTAGAAATAACAGTTGCTATACTTTGCTGTCACAATACAGGTGAAACTCAGAAAATTAGACTATCGTGCAAAAGTTCATTTATTTCAGTAAATGCAACTTAAAAGGTGAAACTAATATATGAGATAG
>JAEANM010021809.1:0-11750 GCA_017656035.1 Myanophis thanlyinensis
GTGTGTGTGTGTGTGTGCGCGCGTGTGTGTGTTGCACTGGAGCTGGGTGGTAAGTAGTTTTGGGGAACATCAAACAATTGCTATGTCATAAACAAGGACTTCTTATATATGAAACCAATTCTTTATTATTATTATTATTAACAGGCAAAAATGATAAGGAAGAATGTAAATGTAATGAGGCAAATGCATATATAATTAATACTGCATCACAAAATTAGTACATTGATCTGCAAGCTGTTATGTAAGGCAACTAATTCTCACAATTCTATGCAACTTGTGCTAAAATGGATCTGCTAAGGAAAGTAGTACCATAATAGCTGGATCAAACTATCCAAATAAATATTTCTTTTAAAAATAAATTCTGTTGCCTGCTATCCTGTTGCTTTTCCAAAAGGCCCTAAAATCATAGTTTTGTCAATGGGTCACAAATGGACACAGACCTCATCAACAAGATGTTTGATTGTGTTATTGCTGACATGGGGATAAGTTTTTTTTTTAAATGGTGGATTTATTAAATATTGTAGGTCATCAGAATCAACTTTGTGGACAACTATATAGATTTTTTTATCAAATAAAAATAAAGAAATTTATAAAACATACTATATCTCATGCAAGGTATTTTAACAACTAAATCACTTGTTAATGGAACATTGCACAGTAAGCTATGTCCACATTAAATATCTATAGTGATTCACAGTCATCCAGGTCATGGTTGTCCCAAACGTGCTTTTTCAAGAAACAACTGAACCTTGTTTTTCTTTGAAGATGTTTGCTTCTCATCCAATAATTTTCCTCAGCTTCAGCTCCATGACTGGATGACTGAGAATCAACATAGACCAGTGATGGCGAACCTTTTAGAGACAGAGTGCCCAAACTGCAAGGCACTCACATGTGTGCATACGGCGAAGAGAAGACCAGTTGGCCAGTGGGAGGCAGGGGATCACAATACTGGCAGGTCTTTTTCTTTCGTGAGCTTCTGGTTCGTCATTTGCCAGGAAACTACTGTTTCCCTGCAAACGACGTCGAGAAATACTACAGAGAAACGCTGTGAAGCTGAGCTGGGGTGATGGCACGTGTGCCCACAGAGAGGGCTCTGAGTGCCACCTCTGGCACGCGTGCCATACGTTCACCACCACTCCCATAGACTTTTAGCTATGCAGAGAGCTGAAAAGGCTTCTTGTATGAGAAGTGAAACAAATACCAACAAATACCAAGATGAGGTTAGAAATGGAAAGAGATTTCAGTGTCTAGTAACATATGTGAATTTTCTGCAGAATCATATACATTGGTTTATTGCACAGCAATGTCCCTCCAGAATGGGAAATTTTTATGCAAAAGAACCAGATACAAGCTTGATATCAGAACTCCAAACAAAGATAAAGCACTATCAGAAGGTTTCAACCTACCAGAACACTCCGCTGCAGACCTCAGTCAACATTTTGGAGAAGAAAACTTTAACAGCAATTTTGAGCACATATAAAGGCCTCAACAAATAGCCTTTTAACACATTACAATAATTAATAGCTAAGGTACTTTTAACCCATATTACATATAACCTGCATTTGCACAATTAATCTACCTTGTCCCATACCAATCTACATCAAAGTACTCACTCTATGCATCTGACAAAGTGAATTTCAGATCATAATTTTTCCCCCCTCCGGTCCAGCTGTCACAGCCTCGGTTTGGCCGTAATGGCCGTCTTCTTCTCCCGCCAGTTTGAGGGATTTCTCTGGATCAAGCAAGGAGACTGCCGTCTCTTCGCAATCTGCAGAATGTTCCCTCTATCTTCGTCACCCCTCTGGGGTGACTTTGGCCCCATAGGACAGTGGGAAGAATTTAGCTGAATTTTGCGGAGCCCCGCTAATCCACACCGTCTCATCGTGAAGTCAGCTGACTTCCCCTTAAAAGTGATACCATTAAAACATACGTACATGTAAAAAGAATGTGAATGTGTTGGTTCCACATCTTATGACCAGAATTGTGCCCAGACTTTCAGTAGTAAACTGTTGCAATTTTAACCTGAACCATCATGTAACCACATTCAAAGTTATAAGTTTACAGTGATCATTAATCAAATGCCATAATGGTTAAATTAATTCTCCCAAATAGGCATTTTTTTTCCAGAACTGAAATGTCAGAATCTGGCAAAAAGCATCGCAGATGGTGGTTACATGTGGGATGGTATAAACAGCAATAAAGATTCCCTCCCTCTGGAACATCATGCCTTCCAAGGTGAAATCCACAGCCATGCTTTTAGTCTTCTGAAAGAGCCTGAAAACCTGGCTCTGCCAAATGGCCTGAGGCACCAATGGGGGGGGGGGGTGTATTATCAACCTGGAGGTGGTTAATGAAAAAATTAGAACCCATCTCCTCCCTGTATGAATCTTGCTTCCTTCCTTCCCATCTTTGTTAATTTTTAAATCAATGTTAGTGTTACTGTTCTAATGTTTCATATTGTTGCTTTTATTGATTGTAAGCCATCTAGAGTTGCCTCTAGGCAAGATGGGCAGCATATAAGTTATATAAATAAAGATGTGTCACTTATGATGTGTGTGTGTGTGTGTGTGTGTAGTAAGGGCATCATAACTCTAAAGCAGATTGCAAGTAGCTCTGGAAATAGTTTAATGTAAGCAATATTATGGGAAGCATAGCTAAACAGTAAATGGTAGTCAAAAAAAAATAAGGCATGGAAAAAATAAAATATAATTAAATCTTGTTTATATCAGTATCTATACCTCTCCTTATTTTTAAATCTCTGTAAATCTGTACTTGCTTTCATCATGCTCATACAATGATACATATGTATTGCACTACTTTTATTTTCCTCTCACTTTTTCAGGATATCAGCTCCATCTAACTTTGTTGGCCTTGGCCTTTCCCTATTTGTGAACCTATTCAGTATTCTTCTTATATTTACAGTGAAATTTGGGATATTCAGAAAATGGCACATTGAGAGATGGCACATTTTTCTCCTGCTGACAAACAGCTGCCTTTGTTGTCAAAGCTGCTTCTTTGGCAGCATGCTCTTTGGGTCTTGAACCAGAGTAACTTGGAATAACCCACAATGCCCCTCAGATGTCTATGTACTTGCCTGGGAATAGAATCCAGTGGATTGCAATTCTTTATAAAACCAGTCAGAGGGTCTGGTTTTTCCTTTTTCCAGTCGTCATTTATTTAGGCACACCTTGGTTTTCATATCATGTTTTGAAGCTTACTTTTGTCTTGACCTACATTTTTAACTATTAAATCTATGGCTGAAAGCTGATTTACCTCATAGCCCCTTGTAGGATTATGGAAGTGAAGCTTTCATATTGTTTCATTTTGGATTTAAATAAGTCTCTTTTGCTGCATGGAAGTCAACAGCATGAACACTTTCCCTTTGGTATATGAAAGTAATTGGATTTAATTTACATTTCTACAGATTTCTATTTATGGATTTGGTATTTCCTTTATTCTTAAAATAATTTTGTTGTTTTATTCTATTTATGTATATATCTCTGGTCTTTTTCTTTTTTATTCCCTTTTAAAAGAAACAGGAACTTCTCCCCCTTTTTTATTTATTGTCCATTGTGGGAATCTGTTTCTTCTGTCTCTGTTATGGAACATTTATTCTCTTTGTCCTTGAGACAAAATTGCTTATGTTTTGCTGAGGAAGTTGGGTCATAAAAGGAATTGGGGCTATATTAAAATTACAGCAGTAATAAATGAAACTCTGAACATTATATATACATTCTTTACAATGCTCCCCAATACAAAAAACCCAATGATTTTCAATTTACAAACTCTATATGAAAATCTAAACAAAAGATTTGATGAATTAACAACAGTTTTACATCAAGGTCAAACTGATTTATTGATATTAGATTTTGGTATTTGTAATGTTTTTAATGTCATTTAATAATTTAGCAACTAGAAATGTAGAAATCCATGAATTGGGGACCTGTTTTGCAGGGGGAGGGAACTGACTGTTGAAATATAATTATCAGTATTCAACTGGGGAGGGGGAATTTATGTGTTATCTTTGTTACTTTGTTTTTATGCCCATTTTTCTGGCTTTATATTGTTTTGTTTTTATTTTTTCCTTTCATTTCTTTTTTGAATATTGTATTTTAACTTTGGAAATAAAATAAAAAAAATATTAACAAAAACAAATGGTATTCTCTCATTGCCTCTATATGATCAAACCACCTCACTGTACTTCTTTTGTACAGGTATTCTTCACTTTGCAAAGTCAATGGGGAAACCAGTAGAAGTCACAGGTCCTGGGCAGTTGCCAGCAGGCCAATCAGTGGGTAAGCAGCTTCTGTGCAGGATGGATAAAAATCAATGATTTAAAAAAATATTTTTTTAATTTAAATCAATTTTTTAAATTTAAATTGGATTTTTTTATTTTTATCAAATTTATTTTAATAAAATGCTTTTGGAGTAAAAGTCTATCTAAAGATAGTTTTCTATTTAAGATAAATAATTTAGTTTATTCAGCATAAAATGGAGCTTAGTTATGTAGCATGAGGCTGAATATTCTGCAATATTGGGACTGTTGGTGAGTCAACAGCGGGTCACAGGAGGAACGGGTGCAGGACAAAGATGACAGTTGCTCTTTAAAAAGTATTATTTAAATTGACTTGATTTAAATCAAATCCACCCTGCTTTTGCTGCACAACATGAGCATGGCCAGGCAGAGGTCTGCTGCTCTTCAGTGCAGAATGGCTGCTGCCAGGTTTAGGAGAGTACATCAGAAACTGCCACAGCACTCTACAAAAACTTCTGGGAAAGTGTGGGTGCTGAGACATCTTGTACTCCAAAGCCAGTGTTCTTGGGAGAAAAGAATGGTTGGAACGGGAGCAACTTGTGAACTTTCCTGCCAGCTTTCCTATTGATTTTGTTTCTGGGAAGCTAGCAGAGAAAATTGCAAATTGTGATTACATGACAATGAGACACAGCTGTCATAAGTGCAAGGTGGTTGCCAATCACCTAGATCAGGGATTCTCAAACTTTTTAAATAGGGGGCCAGTTCACGGTCCCTCAGACCGTTGGAGGGCCGGACTATAGTTAAAATATAGTCTCGAGGATTACACTCCCAGCTGATTTTGCCGGGCAAATCGATCAGTTTGTTTGCCCGGTAGAGCGACAGTTGTAAGGGATTGACTGATATCTCTTCACTGTGCATTTCGTAGGGCATGGGGAGGGCAGTTCGGTCCTTTGGCTTTTAAGGGGAAAAAAGGCTCAACTATGCGATATGCATCATATGTACAAGCACATGTACTTGAGGTTCACGATGGGCAGTGAGTTAAATAAATATACTGCCAACTTGGTTTTTTTTTAAATGGGAAAGCGTTTCATAAATAAAAGAAATGAAATGTGCCTCTCCTAATTTCTACTCTGTTTGGGGTTGGTATAGATTTTTGAAAGGTGGGCTATTAAAAAACTGAGTCATTAAACGCGGGCGCCAAACATTTCCGCTTCTGGCTAATGGAACGTCTGTAAGTAACACTGCGAAGATTGTCAAAAGGGAACCCTCCAGTCATGTGAACAGGATGCAGTCTATAAATACTTGCGAAAACCCAGGGCGGCAAAACCAAATTCACACACAGAAATCAACACTAGGATAAACGTGACTTTTGGAAGGCCCTGAAACACTCGTCAGGAGGCTGTGGGAAGTGCCGCTTCAACTCACTTTCCCTCCCGCTTTCTCGCAAAATGCAACCCATGTCTCTCACATTTCTCCTCGGGATCAATTTAGAAACAGCGTGACTGTGAAAGACGCGGAGGGCAAATGTCAAGTCCCCTTCGGACCTTTAGAGAGCGACTAAGGCTCCTTATCTTTTTGTCCCCCCCCCAAAAGGCTTCGCTTTCCATATTCTGCCTTCTCGATGCGCGACACGACTTCGACCATGCAAGTGGGATATACTTTCCCTGCTGTCCCATTCCATTCAGTGCTGTCTTTGGGAGGCGACACCGTTATCAAACTCCTGCCGCCTCTCGCGCCCGGAGCACCAGGACTTGTTTCTGGGACTTGTAGTTCTCAGTCCCGTTGCGTTCTGGCTGCCACCTGTGACAAGAAGACTTCATTTCCCAGCTCTCCTCTCTGCTGATTTCCCTCTTCCACTGGCGAGGCCGAGCCGTCAATCAGTTGGCGTCACAATGAATGTAGCACACTTGGAATTTTGTTTTTTTGGTATGTAAAAACTCTCCCTTTTGCTCCTCATTGCGGTGAGCCTAATAATAAGACTTTTAGGGCAGGTTTATAAAGGCAAGGCAGAGGAGGCAAATGTCATGTGGGCTTCAGCTTGCCTCGCCGAAGAGTGGCGGGGCAGCAGGGCTGAGTGAAGACGGGGTTTGGTTGGGGTTCTCCCCCCCGCCATCTCTCCGTCCGACTTGTCTTCTGGTCATCTGGAATGGTGCAAGCGAGATCGCGGTGAAACTGGTCGCGAAGGCAGGGAGCCCGGCAGGGGAAGGTTCGTTTGTGGAGCTCGCAGGGCAATGAAGCGGCAAAAGCTGGCCATGGCAGCTGGCTTCTGTCTCTCCTTCTTGCTGGGCACTTTGCTCAACCTCGAAGTATCCTTCCACCCACCACACGGCTTCCCCCTCCTCCCCTCCCCATTCTGTCCCGAGCTGGGCTCGCCTTGCACTTTCTTCTTTTGGCCACCCGACCTCCCGCAGCTGTGGATTTGCCTCTCTCTTCCCGCCATTTGCCAGCACAAGCATGCGCTCTGTCTGCCCACCCCCAAGCAGAGCGGACGGGCTGCTGGAGGAGAGGGTGGGGGGGAAACGGCTCGGCCCCGCTCCCCAGCAGGCTCACCCAGTCATCTGCGGCCGCCTCCACCCAGCCTCGCAGTTTCTTTTTTTGCCTCTCTTCCCGCCACTTGCCAGCGCAAGTATGCGCTCTGTCCGCTTGCCCCCAAGCAGAGCGGACGGGCTGCTGGAGGAGAGGGGGGGACGGCTCGGACGTCACGGGCCAGGTAAATGCGCTCCGCGGGCCACATGCGTCCCGCGGGCCGTAGTTTGAGGACCCATGATCTAGATCATGATCTTGTGACCATGGGGATGCCAAGATAGCCAGAACTTTGAGGATTGGCTATAAGTATCACTTGTTCAGCATCATCATAATTCCAATTGCTTGCTAAATGAGCATTCATGAACCAAAAACTACCTATACTAATTCACTCTCTTCTTTCAAATCTATATTAATTCATTATCCATTTTTTTTTACTCTATCCTTGTTTTATCAGATCCACTTCTTAAATTATCCATTCTCAGTGTATTAAACTTAATTATACATTACTTCTTATATATTTAACTCTCGTTTTTATATAATAATTTGGGCAGAAGCAAACTGTTATACACAGCTATTTTTTATTCTTTAAACCAATGCTCATTAATAAAAAAAGATCATGTACTGTTCACTAGATTTCTATAATCATTTATATAATAACATTTGTAATAATTTAGAACAATCCATGTATAAACTTATTTTTCCATATGACCAACACCATATTTACATAAGATATTTCATATTTCAAACTTAGGTAGTCATGTTTTGACACATACAAAGTTTACATTTGTAGATTTCTTAATGATCTGCTGAAAAACAAATTTTGACCTGTAGATTTCCTGTCCAGATTAAAGCCACAATACATTTCCAAAATGTGCATATCATCTCTTGTATCTTTCAGTTAGAATTCTACCAAACAGCCTCCAAAATATATTTTAACAAACAATCCCAAATGCATTTAACAACAATTATCTCATTAGCATTTCATTTGTATAACAGAACAACAGTAACAGCTTTCCAGTCATGAACAAATACAATACATTAAATAATTCATTATAACCATTCCATATAATAAAATAACTACTATTTTTACAAGTGTACACTGACACTGGATACTCAAGTAGCTTTACCATAAAGGTCTTTGCACTTATGAGTTTTCTTCAATCAATTTTACCAGAAAATTAACATTTATCATATTTACTTCGAATTGCACCTCTTTACTATTATTATAATACTGATAAAAGTATCTAAAGTACTTTTTCCAGTATTCACTTTACTCTGCTAGAGTAGGCTTGTTCAGAACTTTTCATCCATTTCTCATTTTTTAAAAATTTTATCTAATTAATTTTGCATTTTCTCTAGCTTTTTTAATTGCAGCTATTTCTTGCTCTGCTTTCCTCTCTCTAAACCATTATTTCATCCCCATTTTTGAAGCAACCATTTTATGTTCTCTTTCCCCTCCATCACAACCCCTTTCAATTCATTATTCCACCAGTTATCTTTTTAATACTTCATATTAGCATGTCCACACATTTCAGTGTACCATTTCAGTGGTACTCTGTAACCTAATTCTTTTCATGCTATTCCACACTGTTCCAAGAAACTGCAACATCCTTTTTCCTCACATCCATCCCTTTATTCATCTGGCTGAAAATTTATTTTCTTATTAATTTAAATGTAACATATATCTTTTCTTCTTGCTATTATTCTTTTTTTACTTTTGCTTTATTTTCTACTTCTCCCATGTCCATTTTTTTAAATATTCACTCTTGACAATACCTGTCCTACATTCAGAACCTATTTTGCTTGTGTTTTTCACTAATTCTTTTCAACTTATCATAAATAATCAAATCAATTATGTTTTTATATTCCTTTGCCATGCAGACACAGACTTACATTTACAATATGTAAACAGGAAGAAGCAGACATTTTTCTAAGCAGATATTTATCAAACCATCAACATTCTCACTCATTCTTGGGGCTCCAGATCTTCTCCTCATTTTCATCCATCCATTCCTATTGCATGACAGAATAACTGTTTCCTACATGTCACATACTGTATATTCAGAATGTTGTGTAATTTTTTCCATAACTCATTAATGGTTCTTTCACTATCATGCTTCACTGAAGCATAACATACAACTATCACAAACCTATGAATTTCTACTTTTACAGACACTCACAACAATGTAATAATGCCAGTTAATACTGCAACCATAAACTTTAGCTTTCTCATCATAATTAAAACCTACTTATTTTCCTGCCTGAATTCAGCATTTATTCCAATCTATTTACCTCCCTTTCCTTTATCTTAATTTTACAAACATGGAACATATGTATTTTCATGTCAATATATTTGTTAATTCTTGTTTTCCCCATTTACATAATTTATTTCAATCTCTTGTATTTATCTGCCTTTTTCAACAGTTCAATCAGGGTCCTCTCCTTCTAGGTTCCAGGCCTACAATATTATATGATTGCCATTTGATGGAGCTTCAGAAGGGGACTATTCCAATAGCTTCGCCCACACTTTGGAACTCCCTTCCCAAAGAGATTCAGTCAGCCCCATCCTTTCTGGGCTTTAGGAAAGCTGTCAAATCCATCTGTTCTGTCTAGCACAGGAGGAGGGGAGACTCAGACAGAAAATCAGATTCACGAGCACACATTTCTGGTTTTCTTTTCCTGATTTATCTTTTTTATGTACAGTGGATATAAAAAGTCTACCAACCCTGTTGAAATGCCAGGTTTTTGAGAGGTAAAAAAAAAATCAGATCAAGATAAATCACTTCAGAATTCCTGCCATCTTTATCACATAAGTTATACAATTCTTTGAAAATAAACTGAAATATTTTAAGGGGAAAATAGCTATAAAAATGTACAATAATGTGGTTGTGTAATTATACACACCTCTAAACTAATTCTTTGTTGAACCACCTTTTAATTTTATAATAGCATTCAGTCTTTTGGGGTAGAAGCCTCTCAGCATGGCACATCTTGCCTTGGGAATCTGCCCACTCTTCCTTGCACAAGTGCTCCAAATCTGTCAGACTGAGAGGGCATCTCCTGTGCACAGCCTGCTTCAGGTCATCCCACAGATTTTCAATTGGATTTAGGTCCATGCTCTGGCTGGGCCATTGCAAAACTTTAATCTTCTTCTGGTGAAACCAATTTTTTGTTGATTTGGAGGTATGCTTTGGGTTGTTGCATTGAAAGGTGAAAATCCTCTTCATCTCCAACAGAAGCTTTTACGTTTTGTGCCAAAACTGACTGATATTTGGAACTATTTCTAATTCCCTCTATCTTGACTAAAGCACCAGTTCCAGCTGCAAAAAAGGACCTCCAAAGCATTATGCTGCTACCACCGTGTTACACTGTGGATATGGTGCACTTTTGGTGATGTGCACCAAACATACTTTTTGGAACTATGGCCAAAAAGTTCCACGTTGGTCTCATCAGATCATAACACACTTTCCCACATGCTTTTGTCAGATTTGATGTAGGTTTTTGCTAAATGAAACTGGGCTTGGAGGTTCTGTCTTGACATCCTACCTCACAACCCAGACATATGAATAATACAAGGAGATTGTCGTCACATATAGTACATGACCATAGCTTTCAGCAGTTGCTGTATGCCTCTTTAATGTTTTCTGTATGTGACTTCCCAGTTTTCTTGGGTTTTTTTTATCAGTTTTGAGGGACATTCAGTTCTTGGTAATGTCACTTTTGTGCCAAATTTTCTCCATTTGTTGCTGACTGTCTTCACTGTGTTCTATGGTATATCCAATGCCTTGGAGATTTTTTTGTATAATTCTCCTTACCTTCCTACAATGAGATTGTTTTAATTAACTCATACTAGATTCCAAAACCCTTTTCCACCATCAAGTTAAAATGCTAATGACCATCTTGAGTTGGCAGAAAACACTACTAGCAATAGCAATTAATGAATAACATTTTATTTTATTTATATCTCACCTTTATTATTTTTTATACATAACTGCAGGCAGTGAACATATTTAACACACTTTCCTCCTCCTATTTTCTCCACAACAACCCTGTGAGGTGAGTTGGGCTAAGAATTTTATAACATTTGAAGACTATGGCTTTTGCTGTAAGAGGCAACTGAGTAAATGCCAGAAAATCCTAGATTAGCTGAACTTTATATGGGCTTCACCAGTCACTTTAATTGATAGCAGGTGTGTACTATTATGGTATGTACTATTATTTAACATCAGTTTGAATGTGATGAATTCTGAACACAGCCACATCTTTACTTATAAACTGTGTACATTTATGCAACCCCATTATTGTATATTTTTATTGTTATTGACTTGTACAGCTTATGTTATATTAAAAGTAGAAAAAATTCTGAAGTGATTTATTTTGGTCTCTTTTTTTACATATTGAAAGCTTTTCATTTTAATAGCAGTGTGTAGACTTTTCATATCCACTATATATCCAAGTTCATGTTTAATTATCATTGCATTTTCTGTTCTGTTTGACTTTATTGTCAGAATCAATTTGGAATCAGGTAGTGCCTAAGTTGAATAATTTTTTTTCTTTTTTTTTCCTTACGGATGCTGGGATTGTTAGCTACCTAACCTTTTTGGATTTAACAGCATAAAAATGAATAAATACAATTCCTTTAATATTCAAGTCATAAGTTTCCATATACCACAACTATAATCAAACAGCTCACAAACATTGACTACTGCTTCCCTTTGCATACTTTTTTTTGTAAAATATTGAATGAGCTTTAATTGTACCTGTGCATATGAAGATTCTTTGCAAAAAATAAGGACAAATTCTAATTGCTTTGGTATATTTTCATCAGTATGCCTATGCTGTATGTGCAACTAAAGCCCATGTAAGGATGCATCACCTTGCAAGCCAGCCACCATGTAAAGATGCATCACCTTGCAAGCCAGCATAAAGTTGCCCATATTAGAATAGAATAGAATAGAATAGAATAGAA
>JAEANM010021812.1:0-11749 GCA_017656035.1 Myanophis thanlyinensis
AAAACCCACCCGGACGCCCCAGACAGGACGTAAAAAGAGGACATGTCCGGGCAAAAGAGGACGGTTGGTCACCCTAACATAGATGCAGAGGAGGTTAAGGTCACCTGCGGCTTTCTCCAGCACAACTTTTTACATAATTAGTGGGTATGGCAGTGAGGGGGGAGAATGATGACACAGGTTTAATGGCACAGAGTCCCTTCCCTCTTCCTCTCTAGAGAGAGGTAGTTCCTTTAATAGAAGAACTTCACCTGCTCAGTGGCCTCCATTTAGTAATCCTAATTTGACTAGTCATTCCAATAGCTGCCTCTTAAAACACACCTACACTTAACTGCTACTGTATATTTTCTATAGGTAATGCTCTTTTATATTATCAAAAAGGCAGGAGAGGATCAATGTAGCTAGGACAGTCTTGCATTTTATTTCAGGAGCATGAAGACGTTGTACCCATGGGTGGGTAACTATGGCTCTTATATGACTTGTGAACTTCAAATCCAAGAATCCCTGAGCAAGGCAACCTAAATAAAATGGAGGAAACATTTTGAAGTGTAAGGGTTCCGTTAGGAATGTAAAACTAACAACTGTTGGGTAGACAATATATAAACCAGGATTGTTACTTTAAGGTTTGTTACTTTACCTTTAACTGTACTATAGCTTTAAAGGAAAATGTGATTGGCTACTGATTCCTCAAGCAGCAATAAGAAGGAGCCAGAATCACTTGTGATTGTGGGTTACTGGATGTGGATTGTTGGTTACTGAATGCAGGGTGTTCATCACTGAAGAAGAGCCTTGTGTTAACCAGCGTGTATTCTGTGAGTTGCTACTGTTTGCATCGAACTGTATATTTGATAATGGACTTTGAATATTGGATTATCCCTGAACTGAACTGTTTGAAGACTGACTGATTTGACTGTGTATGAATTTGGACTGACTGATAGACATCGCTAAACCTCTATTTCCATTAAAGTAAAAACCTATTTTCCTACTCAGTGTATCTGTATATTGGCTTATGTATTTTACCACACCACTCTCACAATGTTCCGCTGTGTACTCATTCTCCAAATGGAGACCATCCTTAACAGGTTCCTTATACTTACACCTCACAATGTTTTCTCCATTTTATTTAGGTTGCCTTGCCCAGGGATTCTGGGATTTGAAGTCCACAGGTCATAAAAGGGCCTCAATTGCCTACCCCTGCATTAACTTAACTAGGTAACATCACCAGTGTTAGTAAGGAGTGCTGTTTACTTGTCAGTTGTATAAGATTCATTCTAAATTTCTGCTCTCGTTTCTCTGGGACCCTGACCTCTGCTGTCTCAAGGAACAAAGAAGGAGTTGGAACCTTCTGTGTTTGAAGTAAGAGGGCTATATCAGTACAGGGAGTCCTTGAATTATGACCATAATGGAGCCTTAATGAGGCAGTTAAATATTCTGCTGTGTGTTCGTCTTCCTTTCAGGAAAAGGTGTAGATCAGGTATTTTAAATGGGGAGGAGCTCTTGAAGGATAGGTGGTACAGGTAGATGGGAAAGCCTGAAGCTAGAAACTTCAAGAGACTTGCAGTGGGAAGAAGGAACTGCCTAGAATTCTCCAGCTAAGGAAGATTAGAAGTAGCAGAAGCATAATAGGAAGAAAGTGTATAAACGAGAGGCCCTTGGTGCTCTCTGAGCTTATTTTTTTTGCAGACGTTTCATGACCCTAACCAGGTAACAGCGCTAACACTGATGATGTTACCTAGTTAGGTATTGAAACATCTGCAAGAAAACAAGCAAGCTCAGAGAGCCCCAAGGACCCTTCATTTCAACCGTGAGCTACCAATATTCTCCTTCAAAAATGTATAAATACTTGGGCATTAGGGAAACTATTCGCTCTTAATCAAGGATTCACAATAGGTATCATTTCTCCCATTTCTGGCTAAAGGAAAAGAGATCCCATGGAGCTGAAACAAATTAATAAGCCTGCCTTCTCTTACTATTCTTTGCCCTTCTGAACTCTGTCCAGGCAGCGCCGTGTTTACTCAGCGTAGGCAATGCTTCTGCATTGCCAGAGCTTGTCTGGCATGTCTGTTGCCTGAAACCTTATAACTTTAATAAGATATAAACTCTGTCGCATCTATCTGCCGTTGCTCGGCAACTCTTCAATAAGGCCCCCAAACAAAGCACTCGCCATGTGCAAGCAACCCTAATACCAACTGTAGGATGATTCTGCTTCCAAGGCTGCTTTTTCCCTCCACAGTTAGCAGTCCTGTCATGTTGGCTGGTTCATTTACCTGCAGGGACAAACAGGGCATCTAGGCTGTGCACGAATGACCCCTTTTTCACAATCATATTCGCGTCTAGGAACTGAGGGGTTCTTTCTTGCCCCTTTGAGTGTGTTTTTATAATGTTACTTGGCCAAATGTGTACTGGTTTTTAACTAACCTTTTAATGATACAGCGGAGGAATGATCATTTGTATAAATCCCTCTTCAAATGCTACAGTACAGGCAGTCCTCGACTTATGACCACAATTGAGCCAAAAAGTTATGTTGCTAAGTGAGACATTTGTTAAGTGAGTTTGCCTTATTTTACGACTTTGTGCCACAGTTGTGAATCACTGAAGTTGTTAAGTGAAGTTGTGAATCACACGGTTGTTAAGTGAATCTGGCTTCCCCATTGACTTGTCAGCAGTTTGTAAAAGATGATCACATGACCTTAAGACATTGCAAAATATGAGCCAAGCAGCTGAATTATGATCATGCAGTCATTTACTTTGCTGCAACGGTCATAAGTGTGAAAAACAGTCATAAGTCAGTTCCGTTGTAATTTTGAATGGTTACTAAATAAACTGTTGTAAGTTGAGGACTACCTGTAACTCCTTCTCTGTTGCAAAGGATTCTCACATAATACTGACACTGGTTTTAACGTGCATGTCAGGAAACAGACATGAAACCGTCAACCATGTTTTTAAATGTGATGAAAAGCTCAGATTCTCAAATTCCAAATGAAAATTTTGGATGAGAAGCCGAAACAGTTTCTTCTTCAACATCAAGGAAAAAATAGTCCAGTTGCCTTTGGAAGAAAAAACAACAACCACTTTTGCAACAACTGTGACCTGGATGACTGAGAATCTCCATAGACAATATTGCCATGTTGTTAACATTTTCCAGCAGGGATATTTGTTCTGTGACTCCGGACTGAGAATGCTGATCCCATATCAAATAAATGCAAAATAAATAAAATAAGAGCAATGCTCTCTGCTTCTTTTGGACTCTGATTTTATCCCTTCAGCAATGATAGCGAGATTTTAAGTATATACGTGCGTGATTATACATGAAAAGCTCAGATTTTAGAGGGCAGTTCTCTCCCTTCCAGTCATAATACCCGATGGTCCTTCTACTTCTTGATTCGATTCCTCTTGAGTTTTGGATATTACGAGCAAAAGCAAACACCCCTTTCCTTTGGAAATATTTAGTGAAATCTGACATGCCTGATAATTATTTCCACAGTTCTCTTATAGGGGTTTGTTTTGACAGTCATAATTGAGAGTTAAATTAGCATCCCTGAAGTTTCATGCTGTCAGGCAGACGTGAGTCAATCAGAAGGGATATGTCGAAAGTTGCCAGGCAACTCCACATACTTAAGCAGGTCCAGGGAATCCAAAACAATAAAGCAGAACCTGTTTTCTGCATGGATTTGCAAGTGGGTTTCGCCCATTCTTCTGTGTCCAGAAAAAGGTATCTTGGTTGTCAAATTTGTTTGGGCTTGTATGCCTTTTCAAATGTCTGTTGTTTGGAATTGTAGAAAAATATATGTTCTCCACTCCGTAGTTAATAACAATGCACTCAAAAACCATCTTGGAAATGGTTGTGTCACCTATGTTCCAATGGAATTATTCCAAATGGATTATCGTATTCTTACTCTGTGAAGATGCTTCTAGTGCCATTGTTAATTTATTCTGCAATTTAGGATGCTGTGAACTCTGTGCTAAATTTCCTTTTCTGGTGAGTAGCTTGATTAGAGGAATTTACCGTTGTATACAGTACATTCCCATATCGGCTTTATTTTGCTGTTCATTTTCAATACATTCATCAAGCTTCATTATCCCAACTGGCCCATTTAATTCTGTGAAGATGCCAGATCCGATTTGCTATCTGAAATACATGCCTATGTCTTAAGAAAAATGTGTTGGCAGCACCTGAATACTAATGGGAATACGCTCTTTCCCCTCAAACCTGAAATGGTAAGTCAGCAGGCTGTAACTCTGACTATAATTAACCCATCATTTATCTTATCCATGCTCGTGTTAATTGTGAATTCCACACTAAACACCCCCCCAGCCCCCTATTTCTATAGATTGGATACTGTACTAGTACAGATGCAAAATGAGGGAGGGGGACGATGAAGGGAAGAAGTTGCAGCTGTCTCTAGTTCTGCTTGTTGGAGTTTTTGAAGGTAAACATGTTTTCTTCTGCTTGCAACCTAGCAACTCTATGGCCATTGGGTAAATGAGATTGTAGCGTAAGCTATTCTTGTAGCCTGAGAATCTTTTGCATGGGAGCAGAGAATGCCTTTTCTGCTTGCCTGAGGCTCTGTCTTTCCAAGTCATGCTAGGATCAGTTGTCCTGGATCAGGAAAGGGGTAAGGTGAACATTTCCGTGTCGGGAAAAGGGCTGTATTGATATTTCTGATTGTCTTCTCTAACCCTTTGTGGAAATCTCTGTGTGGGCACTGCAGTCAGGTTATGTCCCTTCCTTCCTTCTGTTAGAAGAAATGTCCATGTGGTTCAGTTCCAAGTGGGGAAAAAGACACTGGAAACTTGGAGGCTGCTTGGAAGGATGGTTTTATTGGTGGAGCAGGATCAGGACCTCATGGCTTGAAGTCCTGGGCGAAAAGGACTGAGATGCTGAGAGTCCCTGGGTTTTATACCCTCTGTAGTTTGAATTTGGGCTTGTGTTCTGATTGGTTGTCAGACTCCCATGGTGCCATGCAAGGGTAACTTTATAGGTTGTCTTTTGAGACCCAAGCTTGGTTGAATCTTGCTGAGTGGTGTAATCTTCCAAGGGGCCATGTGGAGAGTTGGGCACTCCCACCCTGGGGCCAGGAGCCTTTTAACTGCAAATAAAGCTAGCTTAGTCTATTGTCTTCCAAATAAGGATCTGCTGGTGGGGGCAGGGGGCTAGGGCTGAATCTCTGTCTTAAGATTTCTATTAACCTTTTAGAGGAAATATTCTGCCTTTTAATGTTTTCATTTTTCTAGGAGAGGAGTAGGTGTTAACTTCCAACATTTCCTTCCTTCCTTCCTTCCTTCCTTCCATGGGGTGATGAGGTACATGAGATCACGACCAGGTGGTGATTTGTACACTTTTCGAATAATTAAAGAGTACTGCCCTATTAGAGTTTCCAGAGTGTAACAAATAAATAAATAAACATTCCAAATAATTTAAACTCAGTATTGTTGAGGCCATAACTCTCAATCATTGTTGACAGTCTATAACTTTTTTTTAATATAACACATTGAACATTTCTGCACGATGAAAATTATCTTGAGTTTAAATTGCTTCCAGTATTGTTGGAGTCATGGAACAAATTGGAAAGAGATATGTAGTTCCCCTCCCCCCCCCCCGCCCTTATCTGTAGTTGGCTTCTTTCTCTCCCTCTGCCTTTCTGTAACCTTGCTTCATCGCAGCTGCCTTTCTCTGACAGCAGAATGATAGATGTGCTTTGCTCCGGAGGGCAGAAGGCCACCAGCTCGGAAGGACGGCGTATGCCACTGATCAGCCTATTCAGTGGATGCACTGAGCCATGGCACTATGAGGATTTCATCAGCCTTTAATGCATTAACCTTTCATTAGGCACAGCAACCCTTGCCTGTGCCTTGTTCTCTGCCTAGACTATTCATCTCATTGCCTGACTATGCCATGTGCCTTGACATCACGGAAGAATCCCCCTTTGTCTCCACCTGGAGAGCACTGATATATTCATGCAACTTTAATGCTGGTGAATCCGGTATCTGCTTTTCCATAGGGATCAGTGCAATGGACACAAGTGAGGCTGGTTTGGTTATTTTGTGTTAAAGAAATCTGCTAAACTCCTTCTCTGTTCCCAGTCATCAGGGGACTGTGCATTTTGAGTATATGCCATACCGAAACGATCCTAATACTGTATAATATATTGAGAAAGTAATTGATGCCCAGCCAGGTGGACAAGAAGGGTATATTTTAATATGGGGGAATGACCTGCAATCTAGAATGCAGAGGTGAAATTCAGCAGGTTCTAGTAGGTTCGGTAGAACCGGTAAATTTTCTAAGCAGTTCGGAGAACCCATTGTTAGAAGAAATCTCCTTTTGTTTTTTTTTCACTTTACAGGGTTAATCCTGTAAGGAAGGCAGGAAAGAAACATTCTGGTGTTGTTTCTATCTTAATCTTATAGAAACTGCCCACCCAGTCACATGACACCCCCCCAGCCACCCCCACCAAGCCACACCCACAGAACCGGTAGTAAAAAAAATTGAATTCCACCACTGCTAGAACATGCAATGCTTGTTTCTGCTTTTGCTCAGAAAAAAAGCTTTTTAACAGTCTGGATGAAGAATCCATCCATAAAGGAACACAACAGAGATTTCAACTTGCATTCAAGGCTCCATATAAGCACTATAGAATAATTTACTCTCTTACTTTTAACGAGTCTGACCCAAGTCATTTTGCTACCTAAAGGTAACTAATTCTCCCTGCCCTCTCCAAAGGTACATCATATGCAGATCAATCATTAAGTTAGTACTCCGTTTTTAAAACATCTACAAATAATTCATTCTCTGCAGTCAGAACACAACAATAAACAAACAACTATATTGTTTTCATGGTATCTAGTTTCACTTTGCCTTTGCTGTGATGGGAAGCAAAATTTCTCTCTCCTTCCTTCCTCTTTCCGCTTTATGGAAGTTATCAGTAGACTAAATTGATTGTATTTTTAAACTTCTAGATTAGTTTTTAGATTCATAGGAATATTACCGTATTATATGTCTGCAGAGGACTAGTGAAGACATTTTCAATTGTTTTTCGTACGTGTTTGATAGCTCTCTATCATTTGTATCTTTCAGTACATTTGCATCCTCACACACACTTTCTTTTGATGCTACTCTTGCAGGTGGAGGCAGAGAAACATCAAGATGTTGTGGTCTATGATCAGAGCACAAGGGATGTAAATGGGCTGGCAACCGACAGTTTCCTATCCATTCTTCTGGGCAAGCTGGATAGTTGCTTCCACAGTGTCTCCATCCTCACAGGTAGGATTTGGCAGCAGTTGGGATGGTGGGCTGGAATGTTTTTTTTTTTCATATCCTTAAAAGGCAGAAACTTGTGTCCATGTCAATGCAGACTTTGGTAAAATGATGGAAGAAAACTGCCGGATACTTTACCTTGCTATTTAGTGTAGGTAGGTAGGGCAGTCTAATTTTGTAAAGGAACTAGAAAACATAATGCAATAAACATCTAGAATGGGGGAAAAAAGAACAATGGAGTAATTAAAAAAAGAAACACAATTCACCAAGATTAGCCAATGCATATCTCATTCAGGGTCTTTCTGTCTGGATGACCTCATCTTTCATTCAAGGCAATGCCTGGTGGAAGAGCCAGGTTTCCAGTGTCTTATGGAGGCATGAAACAGCCAAGGCCAACAAACAGGGGAATCATGTTGTACAAGAAAGTATTGTAACAGAAAGCACACCTGGATCCCACTTTATGACACTTTCATAGAAAGGACTGAAGCAAACTTTTCTGCCGGGTCTCATGGTCAAGCAGATGTAGTTGGAGACAAGTAGTCCTGCAGAATCATTGAGGGCAGAATGAAATGGAAAATATCACAGTAATCCTTGTACAGTACTGCCTTGTTCAGAGACTGTTTGCAGGAATGACAATGATTAAAAAAGGTAGCTTTGTGACCAGTCCTCGCATTTACAACTTTTGCAGGTATATAAAGCAAAGAAAAGCTACTGGTGTCCTTTAACAAGTGCTTCGCTTAATGACCAAGTTGCCAGTCCCAGTTGTTGCTACACAAGCATTATCTGTACATGAATTTCCTGGTGTGCTTATGATATCTCAGTTAATTTTAGTCAGAGAGGAAGCATTGCTGGTCCAAATGATGGTGATAAGGGACAGGGAATTGTTGCATTTTATAATGGAACAAACCCTGAATATTTTATTTATATCCCACATTTGCTATTTTTTATAAACATGAAATTTGTTAAAATCTGCATTTAACAAAGAGTCTCCAAAAATTGTCCTTTTTCCATATTGTGATTTTGTTCTTTTGTTTATTTTCTTGCTTGTTGTCAAAAGTTAATATTGTCTGAAGTGGAATGTGGCCACTAATAGTTTCCATTCTGAAGCAGGGTGGGGAACCTAATTTTGCCATAGTGACAGCTGCTGAGGTGATATGCTATTATGTAAACAGGTTGTCTTGAAGAGGAACTGCATTAAAATTCCAGAGGAAAAACTTTATATTCTGCAAAGCTACAGTTTTTGTTTTTTTTAAAAGTGATGATTAACTGGGATTAAAGTGGGGATACAGGATGATTATTGAGTTCAAAGTATTTTAGTCAGTCTGAAATTTAAATGATGGGAAAACAGTGAAGCATTTTTTTTTCAGCGTTATGGAGAGTACATATGGCAATATCTTTTGGATTATCTGTGTAAGTGCTATCAACCTTGAAATCTGGATGTCTGGCCTGGGTCTGCCAAACTGATATATGGGTGGAGGGTTTCCTGCTTTCTTCTTCTACCACCTTTTGTTAAACAGGAGTTAATGTTTATTTTGAAAATTATTCTTGAAAATAATAGACGGTACAGTTTGTTTCATGTAGGGTTTTCTGACTGTAGTGGGTAATGATATTCATCCTTTTGTACTTTGAAGTCTATTTCAGTTGAATATTATATTGCCGGAAATACAATATATTATAATGCTATCATATATGCTACTGTATGTATATTATACCATTATATACCAAGGCTTTCTTATAGTATATTCTATAACATACTAATGCTACTATATATTATATACTGTAATATATATAATAGCATTAGTATGTTATAGAATATAATTTAAAATGGTATTAGTATATAATAGTATAATATATACAGTAGTATATATGATAGTACAATATATTATTGAGAATATTTGTGAAATGTTTATATCTTGCATCATTTTATTCATATACATGTTAAATATACTCAAATCAAATCAAGGTATATGGGCATGGGTGTGGGGTGGTATGAAATAAAACATGGAAAATTGGCTATCACAATACCACTGGCTTAGGTCAGACTTGACCGAGTGCTGGTCCATTAACAGGCAGTCCGAATGATCTAATGGGTCTTGAAGTTAAACTGCAAATATCTCTGAACTCCCATATCCAGAGGGAGAAATAAAATAGAGGGCAGCTTGAGTGAAATAAGAATCTACAGAATCTATCTGTATCTCAGACTTGGTCATATGATTGTTTGCCATTCATTATTGTGAAAAGAGGTGGTGTATTTAGGAAAATATTGTTGTCTAGGTGGTGTACTCCAAGAAGACCTCTTCTAAGATTGCTATCTAGATCAGGGCAACTTTAAGATTTGGCAACTTTAAGATTTGTGGACTTCAACTCCCAGCAAAGCTGGCTGAGGAATTCTGGGAGTCGAAGTCCACAAGTCTTAAAGTTGCCAAAGTTGGATACCCCTGATCTAGATCTAGGACTAGGTCCTCCAAGAAGACCTCTTCTAAAATCATCTACGATAAATTCTTTTTGCCCAGTAGAGGGCAGTGTTGTTCATCTACTGGAATCCGTGTGGCCCATGCTAAACAACTGAGCATAATATAATTGTTAACATGAGCAACACGATAACAAATCATTATGTTACATAATAAGTCATTATGTCATGTCATAGCAAACTGGATTCTTTTCTTTCTTTTGCCTTATTTGTGTTGCAACATGTATAGGTTGCCTGGTGTCCGCTCCGGATACAGTAACACAGGTACCTTCATGGAACAGGACATGCACAGTTCAGTTCTTTGAGAGTTTTTTGTATATATGCACATATGAATACACATGTGCAGCAGAAAAGGTTTTAGGGACTAGGGTGAAGTCCAAGTAGACCTCTCCTCATCTGATTCAGCCCTGCCTGGCTAACTGAATTTACAGAATGAATGAACGGACGAACGAACGAACGAACGAACGAACGAACGAACGAACGAATGAGCAGGGATTTCTTCCAGCACTCTTAAAATAAAGAGTGGGTTCTTTTTGGAAAGAGAAAAGGTAAGGGTGATGATGAGAGTATTAGTGCAATGAATCAGGGTTGGTAAGGACAGTTTAGCCTTTCCATAGTCCATGTGGCTGTTGTTATAGTTATAGCCTTTCTGCAGAATGCATGAAACTCTACTCCTAGCAGGGTATGAGCAGGAAGCAAATAGGAATGAAAACATCCAAGTGGTTAGAGAACATCCAACAACAAGCCAGAGGGAAATCAATGTACTCATTCATTCCATTGATATCGTGATCAAGGTTAAAAGTACATTTTATAGGTTGTTTGTTTATACACATTCTTGAATGTGTATAATGTGTTGGATTACAGTGGCAATTGGTATCGGAATTGTTCTTGTTATGTACCATGGTTGTAAAGTATAATGCCATGTGACTGAGTAGCTTAGCGATATCAATTCCAACAGTCCTACTTGCCGCCAATAAGCAAGGACTGAAGGAGTCATTAAGCGAGGACCTTACCTGGTCATGACTTCCTACTTCCTGCTGGCTTCCCTATTGACTTGACAGAAGTCAGTGGGAAACTTTAGAAATTGATTAATGTGATGGTGAGGATACTGAGACAGGAAGAACTATGAGGACCAGTTGTAATTCCTCCTTGTTCAACACCACCACAAATTGGAATGGTCATTGAGTGATTGTTATAATCCAGGAACCACACTTCTGAAACAGTAGGATCATTTTTATTTGGTCACCTGCTAGTTATAGTTTATAATGAGCTGTACTAGATGATATGGTATAGGTATAGAAAAACATGAAGTTACTCATGGACAGTTATTCCATTTTTACATTAATTGGCCTTAGATTAAGAATGGTTGCTCTATTCTGCACATGTAAATTGTCTAGCCCAGTTTTTTTTAATCTATTAAAAACCCACTTATTTCAGCAAGCTGGTCTGGCCTAACACTTAACGGGGTCTTAAATTATTTCTAAATTTTTAATTGACCTATTTAAATTTTAATTTTTTTACTTTTATAATTCGGGCCATGATTTAATTCTTTTAATTATATTTTAACTTTTGTATGTATCTTTTTAAATGGCTGTGCACTGCCCCGAGTCCCTAGGGAGGAGGGCAGTATAGAAATTTATGAAATAAGAAATAAATAAAAGCAACCTATTCTGTATAGTTATATCTGCATTAGATTTCTAATTAATACTGTACAAGAAGTACTACTGTATCATAAAGCAGAGGGAACTGCAGTTTATTTGGTATGTATCGAAGACCCCACCGGCTGCCATCTTGAGAAGGTCGAGAGGGTCGGGGCAAAAAGGAGGGGCGACGGTTTCGTGGTCGGAGGAATTCTAGGCCAAGGTGGGAGATTTAGTGGACCTGGGAGCCTGTACTTCTTGTAAGAAGACCTACCATCCTTCACTCTATAAGATCTAGTCAGCCTTTTAGTAAGTTTTGAAGACATGGCTTCCCCCTCAGCTTTGAAGCCAGAGATGGTGGCTGAGAGGGTGGAAGCAGTAAGTGGA
>JAEANM010021813.1:0-11749 GCA_017656035.1 Myanophis thanlyinensis
AATAAAATACACACACACACACACACACCTGACTCATTCGGATGAATGATATATACCTCTGATCCATCTAAACTAGATACTGAGAAATTCCAGTTGAATCTCCTACCCTATTATGTTTTTGAGAGCTTTCTAGATTGACCCTAGAAGTGTATCAAATCATACTGCTTAACAACTGAAACAATGATTTTGCACTCTAATTTTTAGTGTCATAATTAAGGCCTTCTGACTGTAGCTTTCACAAAGTACATGAACTTCAGAATACTATGTGTGTATATTTCTCTGGATTTCAGCTCTTGTTGAGCTCTTGTGTATCTGGTATCTTTCACTAGGTACACTTCTGAGTTTTCTGCATGATTATGTTTCTCCCCGAGGGCGTTGTGGAACAAATGGATAAAATCAGGGCTAATTGGATGGTGAAAGGCAAAAAAAAATTTGACATGTTCATTTTAAGTTTCATTGAATAAATAACTAAAATATATTTCCTGGGAATAATTTTCTAGCTATCACATTAATACTTTTTGGTAGAAGGCATTGAATTAAAAGCGATTAAAAGGCACTAAAGTTTGTCTCAGCAAATACTGCCATTGATACTGCCATTACACTGGAATGTAATAGCTGCCCAATGTTTAACATTCTTCCTTTTCAGAATCAAGCCCGGGACTGGATATTGACTTGCAAAGCCAGAGGCATTCCCTGCTCGGATGATTTTTCTCTAACTACAACTTTAGGAGAAGCTGTGAAAATAAGAGCTTGGAACATAGCTGGGTTGCCTTCCGATTTATTTTCCATTGATAATGGTATTATTATCTCGTAAGTAACAAAAGCTTCGGACAGGCATAATTTATTTCTTTGGAGAGCATTGTACGTTATTTTCTACTTGTAGGGGCGCAATAAGATGCTAGTGTATATTTTTTCATTTGAAAACATAATATGCACTATTCAGTAGTGAAGAGCTTGGTTGGCATGCAAAAGGTCTCAGGACATAATCCTTTACATTGAAAGCGTTCTCTGAATTTTCATCCTGTAGCTTGTTGGCTGATGAAATCTCAAATTACAAGCCAGTGTGATTTCCAAACACGCAGGCTTGGAATTCCAGAAGAAAGCCAGGTTGAGAAGGTCTAAAATCTCTAAAATCTAAAGAAATAATAATAGAGCTATAGGAAATTCTTGATTGGAAGCCATTGGGAATCAGGTAATACTGGCCCAAAAGTATTGGTGTTCATACTTTCCTTGGATCAAATGCAGTCCTTTTATTGTTTCATGAAATTACAGTCTTTAGATTAAAACACTTGTTATTCTTACATTAAATATATGCAGAGATTTGTACCTGAGTTTGCAGGTGTATCTGTTTTGTAAGGCAACTTTTTCCAATTAGAATACTGTTCTAGATGCGAATACCTGCATCCACTTCCAGATCCATTCACAAAAAATGTTGTTCAATGTTCACTTGACAGAGGGAAGGTCCCAAGGCTACTTGATCCTGCTGCATGCTAAGATCACCACCAGTTATACCTTCCTGATCTTTATGCATTTGTAGAAAGATATGAGCAATGGCCTATAGCCATGACAGCGAACCTATGGCATGGGTGCCAAATGTGGCGCTCAGAGCCATCTTGCTGGGCACACAAGCTGTCTGCCAACTTACCTCCAGCTGAGCATGCACATGCGATTGCGCATGCACAAATGCACGATTGCAGAGACGCAGCTGATCTTCGGGCCTCCGCTGTGCATATGTGTGTGACTGCAGCAGGAAATCTAGCTGATCTTCTGAGCTCTCCTGGGCATGCACATGCGATGGCTCATGTGTGCGTGAGTGCCTGCGTGCAGCGTGTGTGCATTGCATCTGCAAAAGCTACATGCATGCTCAGGTGGTGCAGTTGCACATGCAGCGCACATGGAGGAGCAGCACACAAGTGGGGATGGCACGCTCAAAGCACGTACTTTTTGGCACTCAGTAAGTAAAAGATTCGCCACCACTGGCCTATAACGATACACTTTTAACTTCCCTAAATCACTCGGATAAACTGGATGATTAAAGCTGTTGACCATGTGGATTAGCATTTGCATATAGAACTCCCCTTGTGTTGACTACAGATCTGCTTGTTCAGCTATTTGGGGTGTGAAGTCAACACTGCACTGAAATCGAGACACAACTGATGAATCCAGGAAGGCCTATATGAAAGGAATGTGGCGCACCCATTTCGTTTCTTTTGTTGAATGGATAGTGATAACTAACATGGGAAAAAGCCTGAATGAAGGACGTGTGTTACTCATTTCTATAAAAAGAGGGGAGTTCTATTTTCCCCTTGGATTATATCTCACACTTTTGTGGACTAAGATGATGCTTGCTTATTTCCTTTTGCAAGGACCCAGAAAGTGAAAGCATAAAACTGGAAGGAAATAAGTACTTCTTCACAGGAAGTCAAGAGAAAATTCTTGACAGTGTTCTGCACTGGTATGGCTCACAAAACACTTATTTCCATATAGGGATCCTATAAATGTGTTCAAATACAAGGGACCGATTGATATAGTGGTTAAGGCTTCTGGCTAGAAATCAGCCCACTATGATTTCAACTCCCACCTTAGTCACAAAGCCAGTTGGGTGATGTTGGGCCAGGCACACTCTTTCAGCCCTAAGAAGGACGCAATGGCAACCTATTTCTGAAAGATCTTGTCAAGTAAATTGCAGAAACTTGTCCAGGCAGTCTCTGACTATTGGACATGACTGAGTGGAAATAAAAAAACCAATAATAAAAAAACCAATAATAAAACCCCAAATAAATGTGCCATGCAAATTCACAAAGTTGATGTATTCCACTGTTTTCTCTTTCCAGAAATGCAAGAAGATGGCCACTTATGATTGACCCTCAAGGTCAAGCAAACAAATGGGTGAAAAATATGGAAAAAGCCAACAGCTTGCATGTCATAAAGCTCAGTGACAATGAATTTGTACGAACACTAGAAAACTGTGTTCAGTTTGGTACACCTGGTAAGCTATCAAGTCTTTAAAAATAGATTTCTCTTGCAAAGTTGCAAAGTGCATGATTAATTTTTATAGTAATTGGAATCACTTAGATGTAATGAAATGTATCAGATAGTAAAACAGTTTACGTTTAAAAACCAATTAATAATCCTCCAAATTGGGAAAAATTTATAGACAGGTGGGGATTTAGGACATAAAATCTCATCTAATATTTCCCACAATAAATATATCTTTGGTATTATACAGATTGTGTTTTCCATATGAAAATTAAAACTGATGGAGTTTGACCATATTGCACATGTATGTTCTCAGTTTTATCCATTACTTAGAACATCCTTGTGGAACTAAAGGGATTTTCTCTTAATTTCTTTTTAGGCTTTGCTTTTCAAGCCTTATATATCTTGTGACATGCTAATTCACTTCTATACTTGGTCTTTGTTATCACGTAGTGCTTCCATCTCCTACACACTCTTATTCATTCAACTTGCATAATTTTATCTCTTTGGACACTCTTTGGACCGAAAAATATTAAAAAAATTTGATTGGCACTGTATTTCCAACCATTTATTTTCCAAATTTTATAATAGAGGTTCCTTATTCTTTCCTGTGTTAAATATTACAGCTATCACATTTTATTAGTGATGGTCATATTTAATAGTAGAGGTCGGCCCTTGGAGTTGGTGTGCAAATGTCTATATTTTCTACTCATCTTCCAATTATTGAGTCTTCAAGACTGCTTTCCGCTTCTGTTTACTGATGTACTTATAACGGCGTGTGTGCTTTGCGTCCTTTGTTCTTGCAAGTGTACATTTATGATTTGTCTCAATTTCTGGCTGAATCGAAGTGCTGCTTGAAAATGTCGCCGAAGAGTTGGACCCCATTCTGGAGCCTCTTCTGCTAAAGCAGACTTTCAAGCAGGGTGGCAGCATCTGCATCCGCCTTGGGGATTCTACCATTGAATATGCTCCGGACTTTCGCTTTTACATTACAACCAAGCTGCGAAACCCCCACTACCTCCCAGAAACCTCCGTCAAAGTGAGCATTTTGCCTGGGAGACTCAGGCGGTTGGCTTTTGTTTCATAAGCAAGTGGGTGATCTTATTAGCAGTACCACAATCCCTTCCTTAACCCTCTCCCTATGCATCTGCATGCATATATAACCTTACTATGAACAGATGCTTTTTTCCATTCTCTCCCTCTGACATATATGGGAATGATTATGTGTCTGATATAATAATCTGAGAAATATTTAAGCATATTTAACACTAATACAAAGGATCTAACAATGGGAAGAAGGCAGTAAAAATGACAAAGACTGAATGTGAGGAGGCCATGTATCTTCCATGGATCAATTTCCAAAGTTCTCTTATGTTCTGAACAGATACTCATCTCTGGAACTATCAAAAGTCAGTTCAATCCAGGGTAAATCCCACCGTTAGATTAAAATCTCCTCTATTGTACGGTATTACCTTTGTTTTTTTCTATATTGCTGCAAGAATATCTTTACTGCTGCCCTTTTCACTACATCCTGCCTCCCAATCTCCTGCTATGAGCCATGGTGGCGCAGTGGTTAGAATGTAGCATCGCAGTCTAATTCTGTCAACTGCCAGCAGTTCGATCCTGACCAGTTCAAGGTTGAGTCAGCCTTCCATCCTTCCGAGGTCAATAAAATGAGGACCCAGACAATATGCTGACTCTGTAAACTGCTTAGAAAGGGCCGTAAAGCATTATGAAGCTATTGTTATTGCTATAGGAATGTGAAAACCCCATTGTAAATCCATTGACACCCAACAATTCTCATATTTGCATTTGCTTTTTGGGAGGGGGGAGGGAATGGGAGGAACCAAACAGTTGCTATGAGGAAGAAGAGAAAAAACATCAAAGCACCTTGGTTTCAGGAGGGGGAAATTGTGGAACAGGAAGTTGGAGGTAGGAGTTCCCATCAACCAGACTTTATCAACTCTGCAGTTGCAAACTAAACAGGGCAAAACTTGTCTTGATGTCGCTTTCTCTGGAAAAGCAGCTGCATTGAAAACTAACTAGTCTATCAAAGTCCAACCCACAGATTTTGTTTGACTGATTATGACAATCAAGTCATTGTTAATTGTTAATGTCCAAATAGGTAGATTTTCTCCATGGTGATCTGTGGTAACTTGGTTTTAGAAGTCCTCCCATGGTCCCTTTGGGCACAGAGTGCTGTTTTTTTATGACCAGTCGGTGGGAATTACTTTATGGCAGTCTTCTCCAACTTAGCACTTTCCATTTGTGAAAATTTCCATCCACTATACACAAGTATGGAAATTCTAGAAATCAGGAAAATATATTTTAAAAGTACTTGTTTGGAGAAGACATATAGTGAAGAGGACAACTTTTAGGCAAAAGCGGAAGCTAGTCTCTTCTTTTTCTAAGAAATGTTTGATATATTTTTAGAACAGGGATCCCCAACCCCCACTTGTTAGGAACGGGGCCACAGCACTGGAGGGGAGCACAGGTTAGCAAGCGAAACTGAAACCATTTTCCCTGTCCGTGGAAAAATTGTCTTCCAACTGTCCCTGGTGCCCAAAAAGTTGGGGACCGTTATGTTAGAATGTATCACAGCAGCCTAAAGTTTAAAATATCTTATTTGGATAACTGGTGTTGACTATTGGGTTTTGGCTTACCTGGTTCTAATTCTAATTTGCAACCCTTCAACTTTTCAGGTAACTTTGTTAAATTTCATGATAACCCCAGAGGGGATGCAAGATCAACTGCTTGGAATAGTTGTCGCAAGAGAGAGGCCAGATCTGGAAGAAGAAAAACAAGCCCTGATCTTACAAGGAGCTGAAAATAAAAAGTATCAAAATATTATTAGACAGAAAATTATCTCAACTGAATGATAATGTTCTACAGAGAGAAAGTAATCAACATACAGAAGTCCTCGACTTACCACCATTCATTTAGTATCCATTTACTTTTATGATGGCATTGAAAAAAAGTGAAGTATTACTAGTCATTACATTGAAAATTGTCACAATGCCCAGTGGTCATGCTGATCGTAATCTGGGCTCTTGGGAACTGGTTCACACAACAGTTGCAGCATCCTGCAAGTCATGTGAGCCGTGGTGCCACAGTGGTTTGAATGCAGTGCTGCAGGCTAACTCTGCCACTGCCAGGAGTTTGATCCTGACCAGTTCAAAGTTAACTCAGCCTTTTCTTTTTTTTTTGAGGTCAGTAAAATGAGTACTCAGCTTGTTGAGGGCAATAGGCTGACATTGTAAACTGCTCAGAGAATACTGTATAGCTCTACTGTGTAGCAGAGAGCGATATATCAGTCTAAGCATTAGTGCTAAATGATTTGCAACCTTCTCAGCTGGTTTCTGATAAAGGGGAAGCTAGTAGGAAGTTGCAAATCACAGTCATTTGGTGTCTCACTTAATGACAGGGTGATTTGTTTAATGTCTGTGATAATAAAAGGTAATAAAATTGGGGATGGCCATGTGATGCCTCACTTAATGACTACATGGCTTAGCAACATTTTTTACAGTCTCTACAGTGGTTGTAAGTTGAGGATTACTTGTATATAACCATTAATTGTGCAGCTCTGGATAAAAAGAAGTTGACTTTGTTACTGGAAAAGTAAAAATTGTGAAAATTCTTGGGCTAATAGGATATTTTCTGTTCACTGTAAAGTGTGGTCTGACTCTGTAGGTAATTGAGAAGTCAGAAGAGTGAAAATTATTCTGTGAATGTATTCTTGAGCTTTATTGGCAGAGAATTCTCCATAACATACGGAGAGACTTTGAGGATATTATTTATTTTTCAGACAAGGCTTTTTAAGAAGTCTTCTATAAAGGGCCAATGACTGGTTCTGTGTTTATATGGGAAACAATTGAAATATGCTAAATTTGACATTCCATAGTTTCCTCTGTAATTTATGATGCCTTCTGTACCATTGAATGATTCTATGCCTAATATATTCTAAACCACAACAAAACTAATGAAGATTTATATCAACTGAGTTTTAGCATGTGGTACAAAGAGAGTCATTGGGTCTTTATCTTGGTTAAGTAGCTGTACAAAAACACCCACAGAATAACTCATATATAGACTTTATCATTGCAAGACGCAGTAATGCTCACTAGCTTAGATGGTTTTATAAAGGACTTCAGCCCCTTAATGGAGAGTAATGCAAGCTGTCCGTTATGGTTGAATGGAATCTCCTACTTTTTCAGAGGATATTAAATAGTTTTTAAGGGGAAATGGGGGAATGCCAATGTTTTAATGTTGACTTTTAGTCTTTCCAGAGACATCTGGCTACTGCATGATGAAGTACTTAATAACTGAAGCTAGATCAGATTGTAGATACTGTTTGATAATAAGAGGTTCCTCATGCTTTATTTTTCTAAATACCATAATAATGAACCTTTCTTGTGAGTGGACACTTGAGAAGTTGATGATTAATATATGAAAAGTACCAAATTAGGAAAGATTGCTGCATTTCAAAGTGGACTTCATTAGTTTCCATATAAAGTGCAGTTCAGATTGGCAGCTCAGGGACAGAGTAGAATTATGAAAGATCTCTGGCCATTGAGAAGAGCAACTCAGACTTTTCCCAAGATTAGCATAAATCAGAGAGATTTAGGAGGTAGGGATTGAACAGAGCCCATTTTTCCAAGAGCGGAAAGCTCATGATGTCAGTAAAATGGGCTTCTTCAGCAGATGTATTCTATTATACTGTTTTTTAGATTTTAATGATGATTATGGAAGTTTAAAGTGCAACACATTTGAAAAGCATCAAATTAGTGAAAGCTGATGTAGACCTACAGTATGTGTATTCTGCAGATGGAATGGGTCAAGAAATTGTACAAAATCAATTTTGCATCTGTTTTCTACCTTAAAAGTTTAAAATAACTCTCAAAGATTTAATCTCTCAAATCGTTTTGTTTCTAAACTAATTAATATTCTAGGATCCCTTGATTATATCGAATCATTTGTAGAGCACTCACAGCTCCTACAAGGTATTGATCTAATTTTCTGTTATAGACAGCTAAAGGAAATAGAGGACAAAATTTTAGAAGTTTTGTCATTGTCTGAAGGAAATATTTTGGAAGATGAGACTGCTATCAAGATATTATCATCTTCTAAAGCTTTGGCTAATGAGATTACAGAAAAGCAAGCCATAGCAGAAGAAACAGAAAAGAAGATAGATGCTACCCGGATGGGCTACCGCCCCATTGCTGTTCATTCATCAATCCTCTTTTTTTCAATTGCTGATCTGGCTAATATTGAGCCTATGTACCAGTATTCCTTAATCTGGTTCATCAACCTCTTCATCTTGTCTATCGACAACTCAGAAAAGTCAGATATTTTGCAAGAAAGGTATATCAAATTATTATCATACTAATGTTGCTTTTACCATCTGTTCTAACTGGAGCATCCAGCAAGGGTGGGTGGGTTGGGATTTTCTGTTTTTATTACTTAGGCTATTTATTATATTAAAATGTTCTAGATAAAATTTATTTATTTATACACCGCCCATCTCACTATCGAGTGACTTTGTATGGCTTACAGCACCATAAAACAGCAACATAAAGCATTAAACCTTGAACATTAAAAATTAACAACAAAAAAAAAAAACCCTGGGTAAGATAGGAATCAATACATAGGCAGGTGAAGATGGTATTTTCTTCTAAATCTACTAACTAACCTGAGACTGGAATCAAGTTATATATTAATCAAGTTATATGTTAATCAAATTAGCATATGTGTACTGATTTCATTGGATTAAGTATGTGCTTTCCCTCCCCCCCAACAAAGAGTATTTTATTGTAATTTGAGCAAATCAAGATATGTTAGTAGAGTTCCAGATTTTTTGTAACGGACTTCAGACTCCCACTATTTATTTGCTGAAAGTATTTGTATGCCACTTCCTATTTTCCAAAATTGTTCTAAAGGTAATGCAGAATGGCAACCATCTTAAAATACAGGTAGTTCTTGACTTACGACAGCATTTACTGACTGTTCAAAGTTACAACATCACTGAATAAAGTGACTTGTGACCATTTTTCACAGTTACAACCTTTGCAGCACCCTCATGGTCATGTGAACAAAATTCAGATGCTTGGCAACTGGTTCATATTTATGACAGTTGCATGTCCCGTGGTCATGCGATCCCCTTTTCCAATCTCCTGAGAAGCAAAGTCAATGGGGAAGCCAGATTCACTTAACAACCAGGTTACTAACTTAACAACTGCAGTGATTCACTTAACAACTATGGCAAGAAATGTCATAAAATGGAGGAAAACTCACTTAAGAAGTGTCTCACTTAACAATAGATACTTTGGGCTCAATTGTGGTTGTAAATTGAGGATATATCAGGTATATATATATATAGATATATATGTATATCAGGGAGATGGGAATTGTGGGTATGCAGGAATCGATGTTTATGCAGATAGAGTGTGTTCTGTTCTGCTTCACAAAACAAGTCTGTGTTTTAGATTTTCAGTGCTGGAATTCTGATATAATGAAAGCAAGGGAATGTATGCCTTTATATTCGTACCATCCCGGACCTCTGGGGTTTCCGACATGCCCTAAAAATTAATTTATTTCATCAAGCTGGCCTGGCCTGATACCTGATATTTGGGGGTTTTAAATTTTTTTAAATAATTCTAAATTTTAATTGTTGACTTTAAATTTTTAGATTTTAAACCATTTATTTTATAATTCGTCAGCCCTATTTAATTATTTTAACTGGTTTTAATTGTCTTGGTATGTGTTTTTTATCTGGCTGTACACCGCCCTGAGTCCCTAGGGAGAGGGGGCGGTATATAAATTATGATAATAATAAATAAATAAATAAATAAATACAATATTGAATGCCCCTTATCTCAGCTATCCCCTGCCTGTTTCTATGGAAGCTAAATATCTTGTGCCCTTTTAATAAAGTAGGTCACAGGTATCTTGTAAAAGTTTCTAAGCTTCCAGCAACACTGTTTTTGTGGTTTCCTTTGCAGTTGAGCTATAGGTGTGAATCTGAGGTTTGGCATTTTCCATCTCTTCTGCTTCATACTTCTCTTTATCTAAAGAACAATCTGTATGTTCTGGTTTCTGTGCTCTTTCTCAAGTTATGTTCTGTCTTATTTTATGTCTTGTTTCACTTTATGTCCTGCTATACTTTCGCAAACATGCACATTTGTTTCACGTGGCTTCTTGTACCCTTTCCCATATTAATCTCAGGTGAAAATTTCGCTAAACTTTGGTAATTCAAAATTTCATTGAATCTGGAAAGATTTCAGCCTTCGTTGTGGAATCTCATCTTTCTCCCACAAAATTTCAGCATTTTAAAAAAAAAACTATTTTATGTTTGTGCTTCATGTTTGGCTAACTCATAATTATTCATGCCAGTCACAAGGGCCTATTTACTCCCCCACTCTCTCCCTTAATTAGCTTTATTAACCACTCAATGCAAAATATATCATTAGATTGAGATTACATTTTTTAATGTCCTAGGCCTTAGATAGTTATTTAAGGATATTCAGACCTGTGAATTATATCCTCTTAATGGGTTCTTTTTGTGCATTATGAAAATGTATGACAAAAACATTCCTGGCCTTTGTTTGTGTCATTCTTTGTGTTTTTATAATATTCAGACTCTGAATGCGGCAGATTAAATACTTTAAACTTTTGTACAATTCTGCTGAATTTCACTTTATAGAAGACTAGAGAAACAAATGTTATTATTGCATTAGGTTTCCACCAGAGATTTAAATAGTTCTTTACAATTTGCAGTAGCTCAAGTTACAGAAAGCTCTAAGAATATTCAGTGAAAAAAAAGCTTGTCCTATGAGTAATTTAACAATATTGCATGCCTAACAAAATATTACTAGAAACTATTTTTAATTTGTTGCTGAGACTTTCTTTCTTTTGAAACAACATTCTTCAAGGGTTAATATGGAAAGCATTTAACTTAAAAGCAAGGTATAGAAATTTAGAATTCAGTCTAAATTCCTATCCCTCCATAATTGCTCTATTCTATTTGATGGCAACCGATGACTTTTGTGTATGGTTTTTATTTTGCTCAGGGTTTCCCCCTCCCAATTGTTTGCTTTTCTGGTTTTGAATATTTCTGCTACTGTAGGAAAGTACATAAGGATACTTATATGAAAACAGCTTTTTTATTGAACTTTGTTTTCTCTTGAGGAAGTGTAATGCAAGCTGCATAGCCTATTATAGATCATTTTTAGGAAACAATTCTGTTGCTTGAGGAAAGTAGATATTTTGTGTGTGTGTGTAGATTTCCCTAATTCTTAGTTCTATAATATGATCACAATCCTTCAATAGGCAGAAACAATATCTGAATGAAATTTATGTCCCTATTGCCAATCCCAATCTTGCCTCTGTCACTTCTGGTCCAAAACATTCCCAAATGGGTATTATCCAGATTTTTGCATGTGCCATTTGTAACAGATGCACTGTTTTTTCTTCTGGCTTTACTGCCCTGCTTCTTCACTAGAAGGAAAACATCCACTAATCACAAAAGTGCAGCAGAAATGGAACAGGTGTAAAACTGTTGTTTTACTGAGCTGAATATGCAAAAGAAACTGACTGAAGCTTTAAAAACTAAAAGGGAAATACAAATGATAAACCAAGACAATGATCTGGTAAACGTTTTTTTATTGAATCTACGAAAGAAGCTTATTAAAACCTTGAAGAAATCTGTGCAATGGGATAAAAAAGTATTGAAGAGTAATCAAATCCCCTTCCTTCCTTCCTTCCTTCCTTCCTT
>JAEANM010021814.1:0-11748 GCA_017656035.1 Myanophis thanlyinensis
GTAGAGTAGAATAGAAAAGAACAGAACAGAACTCTTTATTGGCCAAGTGCAATTGGACACACAAGGAATTTGTCTTTGGTGCAGATGCCCTCAGGGTACATAGAGGATTTTTCCTCAGATAGAGACCCTCAATTTATTTCATCAATACTAACCTGGTCATCAGTTGTAGTAACTGGAAGTGTGGAAAGTTAAATGTATCCAGAAAATTGGGGGTAGAGAATTAGAGGAGTGAGGAGGCCCATCTAAAACCTAACTCCATCATGGTACTCAGTGGCTGAATTCATACAACCCCAAACTCCACTTAAATGGAGCACAGATGATTGGCGATGGTTCAGTTAGGCCCGAACTGCTTTTTTCTCAGCAGCCTTTGTATGAATCTGCCCAACCTTTCTGCCATAATTTAATTTATTCATTTGGCCAAAAACGTTATGTCTTTTGTTTCTTAAACCAGGTTCCAATAATGTGAATTCATTCCCTGAAATCACACTTTCCTTTTGTTTCCCCTGCCTTGCACATTTGTTTTTCTTTTTTTCCTGTATTGTAATACACCAAAAACAAAAGTATGGCAAACTAAGGCCTTTTCACACTTGGTTAACATTCCAAAAGGAGGACAATGTTCAGTTTGGACTGGGACTTTGCCACCCAATGCAAGATTTCTCTCCCTGGCCCCCATTTCTCCCACCAGAGGGGCTGGAAACCCTATCTCCCTCTGCTCGCGCGTGTCTGTGCATGTGTCTACATATATGTACGCATTCCCATGTGATGAGTGCTGCGCGTCTCCTAGTGGCGTGTGGTGCGACGGAGGGGAAGCCTATAAAGGGGGGGGACGTGTAAACTTCTCTCTCCCTCCCTCCTCTCCCCCCCCCCATCAAAGGCGAGGGAGGAAAAGAGTCTCCTCGAGCTCTATCCCCCCCACCCCTGCCCGAGGGAGGGAGGGAGGGAGGCAGATGCCGGAGCCGCTGCCGCTCTCTGGAGGGAGACGGTACGATCCGGGTGGGGGGCGCAACGCGATGGGCTCTCTTAGCCGACTGGCCTGTACCAGAATCAGGCGCCGACCGTCACTTGACGGGCGCGTCTCGGTGTTGAAGAAGCCCACCTCGGCTTAAGCGGCTGGGAAGCAGCCGGAGAGGAGAATGAGATTGCGAGAGACCGCTCAGGTATTTCGTTCCCGCGCCCAGGGAGGGGTGCGAGGTGGGGGCGGGGCTCCGGGGCGGAGGCGGAGCCATCGCACGGTTTCCCTCTGGGCTCCGGGATTGCGCCGACTTTCGCATCCGATGAACTGTATAGGATGGCGCTGAGATCTGCTAGGGATCGCTTGGAAGAATACGCCTCCCTCGCTTTGCCAGCTGGGCGCAGAGCACTGGACCGTCAGCGTCCGCGCTGGACGAAACGGGCCGGCAGACTCTCTGGACGCCCCGGACGTGTTTTTGGCCGAAGCCGCGCCCGAGACCACCAGCCAGCTTCGGTTTAAGTCCCGGGGCTTTTCTGCTAGACGCTGAGCTGAGGTTGGTAGTTCCGCTTTGTCGACGGGAGACAGGCAACAAACACCCACCCCATCTAACCTACCTTCCCAGAAGGTCCATTGTCAGCTTCCGTGCGGAATCCCCCTTCCTCCGCGGATTCCGAAAATCGGAAGGGCCCGGCCACTCCTGAGTCTCCAAAGTACTAGAAGTGGGTCCGTGGGCGCGTGGGGTTTGCTCCTGTGGCTCTTCCAGGCATCTGGCGTCGCGGTGGGGAAAAACGTGGCTAGATGTGTGCTTAGCGGGTTTGCTTTTTATCCCATTGAAGGGCTGACTCCAGGAGGTAGCCTAAAATACCTGAAGCTGAGCTGGACGGGAGACCACCTAGAAATCCCATATCTGCATATGGGAAGTTGGAAGAGGACAGTCTAATGCAAGACCATACCTCTTCCATTTATTGCTTTCCAGGAAATTCACTATATCCCAGAATGGAAGCTCAGTTTGATTGATCATGATTTTCAGGGACCCAGTTTTCTCTTGAGTGATCCTTCCTCTCCCTCTTCCCATCCCATCCCATCCCATCCCAATCTGGACTGTCCTTAAACCCCATGTCTTTGTGCTGCTGCTGTCCCTCTTTTATCATAAACTTGAAACTAATGCTGCTAAATTACTACCAGGGTGCAATTACTACCATGGTGCACATTTAGCACTTTCCTTATGTTAATTGGTTTAGCATAAGGATATTAAAAGCCTTGTTGCCTCTGAGGTCCCAGTTTGGTTTTTATAAATCTAAAGAGGTTTTATTTAAAATGTGTTCTTGAAATACAGTCTGAAAAGGTACGGTGGAAAAGCATCTATGTTTTAATGGCATATTCTCGGACTTAGCTTTATTCAAAGAGTTCTGTTATTTTATTGGAAAGGGAAATTTTTCTTCTCTCAGTACAGTTGTCATTACAGGTGAAGAACTAACACATACGTCAGGGTGTCCTACTCGTCCCAATGGATCCAAGTCAGACTCTCTAGCTTCTGGAGATCAGCAACATTCAGCTAGGTGCCTTCTCTTGCTATGGCTTAATTCTTCCTCATTTTGGGATTGATTGCTGGTGACATTGCATTTATCTTCTTCAGTCATCTTTTTGGGGCAACAGTTAGGGAAGTGACTTACCATGTCATGCTCAGATTTATTTATTTTTTACTTCACAATCTTGCTTATACTTTTGGGATTCCTAATGGCCACCCACCCAAGTAATAACCAGACCCATAGCTTTGGGGGATCCGCCTAGATTGCCAAATAGCTGCCAGTGATAAATCAAGTTAAACAGATGTGATCCCAGCAGGAGAAGATGGTTTGTTAGCTACAGAACCAGGATTCCTACGTGGGTGGATAGATGCTCTTCCACATAGCAATCCAATTGGGAATTATCTCCGTTCCACTTTTCTGCTTTGCATATAAAACAGCAGTCTGTGTTTAATCTTGATTATCCGTTGTTGCAAGAGTGCTGTAGATAAACAGGCAGGGCAGCTTCAGGCAGAGGGTCTCTCCTTATTAATCTGACTGCTATTTTCTTTTTCTTTCCTGCGGTTTACAGGGTCAAAAATTCTGGCATGGCTTTAAGATCACTTGTGGCCACATCCTGGAGGCACTTCATGGTTACCACCGATAGGTTGATGCTACTGGAGCCAGCCACGTGGCAGAGCTTCTAAAATAAGAGGCACCTCCCACCATAACTTCCTTCTTAAGGATGCTTTTGGAGATATTATTGTAGGACATTAAAACCAGAAGAACCCTCTCGGTCTGTTCTCATCGTCTGCAGATCTTCTCCATTCATCTCGGCAGGATGGACCGCTCTGCCAACTTTACCTGTTTGTCTGCCACCACTTTGGCAGAGCCCAACTGGACCGATCCTGGCCTCTTGCCCAGCCCCTCCGGCATGGGTAAACCCTTGTCCATCTTCAAAGTCCTCATCTTGACTTTGCTAGCAATGCTGGGGGTTGCCACATTCCTGTGGAACCTGCTGCTGCTGGCCACTATCTTGCGGGTACGTACTTTTCACAGGGTGCCCCATAACCTGGTCGCCTCCATGGCCATCTCTGATGTGATGGTAGCTGCCTTGGTGATGCCCCTCAGCCTGATATACGAGCTGTCTGGCCGTCATTGGCGGCTGGGCAGGCTACTGTGCGAGATCTGGGTCTCCTGTGATGTGCTGTGCTGCACGGCCAGCATCTGGAACGTGACGGCCATTGCACTAGATCGTTACTGGTCCATAACGCGGCACCTGGAGTACACACTGAAGACCCGCCGACGTATATCCAATCTTATGATTGCTCTGACTTGGCTGCTGTCTGCTATCATCTCCTTGGCTCCGGTACTCTTTGGATGGGGAGAGACGTATTCCGAGGACAATGCTGAATGCCAAGTCAGCCGAGAGCCGTCTTACACCATCTTTTCAACCTGTGGAGCTTTTTACGTGCCTCTCTGTGTTGTGCTGTTTGTCTACTGGAAGATCTACAAAGCGGCCAGGTTTCGCATTGGTTCCCGTAAGAGCAATTCCATCAGTCCAATTACACCCGGAGTTCTAGAGGTTAGTGCTTTACCCATCCTTTTACACCCAAGATGTACGCTTAGCACAAAGATTTAGGATGCAGCATTCATTCAGTCTTTGGCTGACACTGAACTTGTTTAAGCAAGGCTTACTACATTGTTGGTAATTGTGAACTTGCGCTCCACGGTTCAGATCTCAGCTCAACAGTGTTCTTGCTTATGAACCATGATTCATTATTGTTATTATGGTTAGTCGCACAACCAGCTAAAATCAGGGTTGATTCCTGGCTTCCATTTGAATGGATCTGTCGGTTTTCTTGGCAATGTTTTTCACAAGTGATTTTCCCTTGCCTCTTTCTTAGGGCTGAGAGAGAGTGACTGGCCCAACATCACCCTGCTGGGTTTGTGCCTGAAGTAGGACCAAAACTCACACAATGATTGATGATTGGCCCAAAATCATCCAGCCGGTTTTCATGCCTAAAACGGGACTAGAATTCAGGGTCTCCCAGTTTCTAACCGGATGCCTAACCACTACAAAAGCAGCTTATTACAATCATTATCTGCTAAATTTTTTATTGCACTTTTCATGTAGGTTATATAACTCAAAAGGGTGATCTTCTCAATACCTAGTGTTTTCTCAATTCTCTTTTGCTTTGAAGATTTAGATCAAAAGCTGCAAAATAATTTGTATTTTGTAGGCTTTGGACCAACGTGGTCTTTAATCAAATTTCCTGGATTTTTGGGGTCAACTATAATTTCGTTAATGTTTGCCCTTCAGCTAAACTAGAAACTTAATGACCAATTTGAGAAAAAAAACACAGTTTCCACTAAAAGAGAACTTTCCCAGATTTATCTTATTGTTGTTCCAGCTTTTTAAGAGAAAGACAGAGTAGTAGGCAGGAATCAACAGATTAATTTTTTCCTGACCACTCAAACCAGGAAGATTAATTCAACCAGATCAATATTGTCATCATCGTCTATTAGTTATTTCCCATTTTTTCTGCCCTCCCTGGATATTTGGGGAGATTATATCTTTCCCAAGTATATTTTGGGACTGTTATGCACAGCATATACAGGTAGTCCCTGAGTTACGACCATAATGGATTCTGTCCATCATGGTTATAACTTATGACAGTCATAAACACTTGGGACCACCCAAGTGATGGACATGATTTTACAGCGTTTTTTGAAGGCAAATGCCACGGTCATTAAGCAAATCAGTGGTTTGCTATGAGTATGGTTTTCCTGAAAAGTGGAAGTAAGTGCTGCTTTTTGGCAAAAGAGTTGAAAAACTGGGGATCAAAATAACATGGTCACATGACTGGGATGTGCAGACATCCATCGATGCTTATTCAGAGAATAGAGCTGGGAGGGAACTTGGAGGTCTTCTAGACCAACCCTTGTTCAAGCAGTGGACCCTATATAATTTGAGAAAAATTATCCAGTTCCAGTCTCTCGTTTTTTAAAACTTCCAGTGATGGAGCACCTACAACTTCTGGTGGCAAGCTGTTCCACTGGTTAATTGTCCTCACTGTTAGAAAGTTTCTCCTTAATTCCAGGTTGCTTCTCTCCTTGATTAGTTTCCATCCATTGCTTCTTTTCTTGCCTTCTGGGATTTTGGAAAATATGTTGACCCCTTCCTCTTTGTGGCAACCAAACTAATTGCCGAGCACCCAAAGTGCAATCATTTGACTGGTGTCTGTTGGAACCTCAAATCCTGGCGAGAAGGATTCAACAAGGAGGTCCATTCTAGCATCAAATGGTCACTAAATGGTTGTCCTAAGCCGAGCACTACCTGTTTGTGATGCCTCTGAACTTCAACTTCCTCGTGCTCCTTAATTGAAATCCAAGGATAGATGTTTTGTCTTCTAAAGAAGGACATTATTAACCTCCACCCCACAGAGTGGACATGTATTCATGAGACCCTTCCTGCCATGTATTTCCTACACACAACCTGATAAGCAGCAAAGCACATGCTCACTGTTTACACCGTGTAGTAGGGTGACCGTATGTCTCATGGCCGGCTGGGAAATTCTGGGAATTGACATCCCCATTCCTTAAAGAGACTGAAAAATTCTAATTTAATGCCTGGAAATAGATCCTGTGTTGTAAACCCATAAATGATTTATCCCCAGAACTATTTCTATCATTGGGTGTCTGTGGCTGTGATTAGGCTGAGGTTTCTGGCTTCATATTCACACCCAGCATGGCAAGGATAACATAAGCTTCTTGGAACAAACTCAAGTGCTGCAAACTAATCCGTTTCCCTTCATTACTTTTCCGTAATTGAAAAGTTACTTTGGAGATTGACAGGACTGGGACTGCCTAATCTTTTCGTATGAAATGGTTTTATCCATTCCAAATCACCCTTTCTTTCACTTGGAGGAAGAAAGAGAGGTAGGTTTGATACATTTTTAATGTTTTTTTTTTTAAAAAAACCCTCCCATATCTTAATTTGGTCTTATTGGACTTTAACTGCACTGTTTTTGTTTTATTCTGGCCAGATTGAGCCTCTTGGTGTTGTCCAGGTCCTTGATTTACATCATCCTCGAACTTATGACTACAATGGACTCCAAAATTTCCATTGCTAAGCAAGAAAATTCGAGTTTTGCCCAATTTGACAAACCTTTCCTGCCACAGTTGTTAAGTGAATCACTGCAGTTAAGTTATTGACACTGTTTGTTAAGTGAATTTGACTTCCCTGTTGACTTTGCTTGTCAGAAGATCACAAAAAATGATCGCAGGATCCAAAGTCTGAGGATGGTTCGTAAATCAGGTTTTTAAGTGTCATTGTAACTTTGAATGGTTACTAAACAAATGGAGTACCTCTATTGTGAAAAATATCCTTTATTTTGTACCTAATTAGTATCTAGGCAATTTTAAAAGCTCACTCTTTTCAGTGTCTTTGCATATGAACCCACACATTGTAGTGGGTGCTGTGTTTGCATGCCAAAATCCCAGTATAAACATCCTTTTGCTTGAAATGTATTTGTTGATCCTGGTATCCACATCGATATACCAGTTGGCTGCCAAAAGCCTCTCAACTATTGGCAAAATTCGGCCCTGATGCTCACTACTGCAGCTGTGAACCACCCATTGGCATTCAGGAGCCTCAGATTTTAATCCCACATCATCAGGCCATGAACTAAAAGGGATATATTTGGACTGAATGTTGAATTAGCATCTCTGACAGATTTTGTACCCGAAAGCCTTGTTTTCCATCTCTGGGCAAAATATCCCAAGCCACTAAGTGGGCTCATTGATGCAAACTGCCATTGGTGGGACAAACTTTATATGATGTGCCTGGCTCTCTGTGAATGGCTTGATAGAGGCTGTGGGAGGCTTAGAGAAAGCTTTGCAAATAACGAGTGATAGGAACTGCTCTCCTTGTGTAAATTTGGGGAATCCAGAGTGGGAAATGATAGCGTAGGAATTCGAATTGTGATTTGTACCAAGGGCTGCAAAACTGAAGCTCATCTTCCTTGGATGACTCTCAGCCAGACATTCGTAGCCCAGACATGTTGCAGGGGAAAATTAGATGCAGGAATGCTCTAAGGCTACCTTGAACTGCTGAAGGTCATGAATCAAATACACGATCATGAAAAAATTGAATTTGCCTTCTAAGGAATGGAGCTGTGTTTCTCAGCCTTGGCACTTTAAAGAGATGTAGATTTCAGCTCTCAGAATTCCTTAACCACAAACCAACTCCACAGCTGCCATTTCTAGACACCCCATTGCAGGCAGAAACTGAAGTCCCACTTCGACTTGTGAGCAAAATAACAAGGCCAGGAAGGAGAAGACATACATTCCATGCCACATTATAGCTGTCTCTGGCCAAAGGGACTTGCAGCAGTTCAAAAAAGGGGAAAGTGATGTGAGAATACCCTAGTCCCGTGATGGCGAACCTACGTATGCCACGAGTGCCACAGATGGCATGCAGAGCCATCTGGCTGGGCACACAAGCTGTCAGCCACTTTACTTCCAGCTGAGCATGCAGATGCGATTGCACATGTATGCATCCGTGATTGCAGAGATCCAGCTGGTCTTTGGGCCTCCGCTGTGCATGTGTGCGATTGCAGCAGGAAATCCAGCTGGTCTTCAGAGCTCTCCTGCGCATGCACACATGGTTGCTCATGTGTGTATGAGTGTCTGAGCACAGCATGCATGCATTGCACATGCAGAAGCTGCATGCATGCACAGGTGGTGTGGTTGCACATGCAGCGCATATGGAGGAGCCACACGCAAGTGTGGGTGGCACATGCAAAGCACGTACTTTTTGGCACTCGATAAGTAAAAGGTTTGCCACCACTGCTCTAGTCTTTCTGAACCTTTGCAATTTGCAAGAGGTATGGACTTCAAGTGGCTTGCTGGATGGGGAATTCTGGGAGTTGAAGTCTACCTCTCTAAGTTGCCAAAGTTGAGAAACACTGGAACAGAAAGTTCCTTCAGATGGTGAAAAAGAAAGCAGGTGTGCATGCATGATAGTAGAGACGTTCTGGGATTTTTCCAGCAGATCACAGGAATTGCGGTGATGTCACTCATGCTGCAGCTTTCTGTTGCTTGATGTTACAGGCATTTGATCCAAGCAAAATACACCATTGCTTCCCCAGAGCACCTCCGTTTGGTTTTCTATAGGAAGCTGCTGTCATTTCATGTGTGTGTGTGTGTGTGTGTGTGCGTGTGTGAATACCTTGCCACCTCTTCAGTTCTGGAGAGGTAATCTTGCTGTGGAAGCAACGAGATGCTAGAAGTCCCTTGAGAGTGAGTCAACACAGCCTGCAGCCTTCAGGCACTTCCAGTCTTTTTCCAGAGATGTTTTTGCACAAATGAAAAGATCAATTGGGAAAATTCAAAGGCAAACACCATAGGCAGTTCTGATGTATTTGCAAGGTATATTTTGAAAACTTTGCAAGAGAGCTTACTTTATATTAAATCAATATTTCTTTCAGCATTATCAGAATCGATTGATTGGTATATAATTAGGAAGTATGCTGGACCAGAGAATCGGGTGCCAAATAAAATTTCTTTTAATAATCCAATACTTAATTTTGCTGGTTCCTTACAATGAGATATGATTTCTGGTGTAAGCCAATAAATAGTACAATAAATATCATATGTACTTTATGTATTTAATTAGTTAGTTGGTCTTCATTCCACCTTTGTTATTATTTTAAATATTATTTTATTTTATTGTTTTATTATTTTAAATAAGGCAGTGAATATACCTAATGCTCCTTCCTCCTCCTATTTTCCCCATAACAACAAGGTGTTGGTTCTCACCTTTAAAGTGCTCCATGGTCTGGGACCCGGGTACTTATGGGACCGCCTGTTGCCACCATCTGCCTCCAGCCAACCGGTGCGTTCCCACAGGGCAGGCCTCCTTGGGGTTCCATTGTCTGGACGTTGTCATCTGGCAGCCCCAAGGGTGTGAGCCTTCTCTGTGGGGGCACCCTCCCTTTGGAACGAATTTCCCCCGGAGATCCGGACCATCACGGACCTACGGACCTTCCGGCGCGCATTAAAAACCTACTTGTTTCAACAGGCCGGTCTGGCCAAGTGTTCAGTGAGGGTTTTAAATTAGTTTTTAAACTTTAAATCTTAATTGTTTAAATTTTTAACTGTTTTTATTTGAATTGGTTTTAATTCGATTGATTAGCCACTGTATTTATTTAAATTTTAATTTGGTTTTAAATTGTTACATATATGTGTTTTTAATAGGCTGTACACCACCTCGACTCCTTTGGGAGGGGGGCGGTATAGAAATCAAATAAACATAAACACACATAACAACAACCCTGTGAGGTTGGTTGGGTGAAAAAGAATGATTGGCCCACAGTTAAGTGAACTTTGTTCCATTTTATGATCTAATTAGAAATGAGTTGAGGTTGGAGGTATTACTCCTGATATCTATGGGTAGTGGTAAGTAGTCACATCATATATGGGTAGTGCTTGTCTTATGACCACATCTGGAACCAGAATTTCCATCATTAAGCAAGGCAAGTAAGTAACTTGTACTCAATTTTACCATCTTTATTTTCCATACTTGTTAAGGAAATCACGGCTGTTGTTAATTGAATCACACAGTCATTAAGTGAGCCAGGTTCCCCCCCCTTCCCCATTTCTTTGCTTTTTGGAAGCCAGCTGGGAATGTTGCAAACGGCAGTCACATAATCCTGAGATGCTATAACCATCATAAATACATGCCAATTGTCAAGCACCCAAATTTTGATTGCTTGACCTTGAAGATGCTGTGATAGTCCTAAATCTGACCACCTATCGTAAGTATTTTTAATAAGTTGTAACTTTGAGCAGTCATTAACAAAATCGGTTGTAAGTCTAGGGCTGCTTGTAGGAAATGGCCGAGGTACAATCCATATTCTCGTTTTCCACAAGCAACTGACAGCAAACGTTCAACCGTGGCTGGTCGGTCTTGCGGTAGATGAATCTCTGCCCCACAGAACCTTATCCTCCTTTCAGGAGAAAGAAGCTTTCGTGGTGGGCAACAGGACAACAACGTGGCCAGCAAAGCAGCAATCTGAATATGCTATTTCTATTTTGCAGGTCAGGGAGGATTCCCAGCATCCACAGATGGTGTTCACCGCCCGCCATGCCACGGTGACGTTCCAAACGGATGGAGACACATGGCGGGAGCAGAAAGAGAGGAAAGCTGCCCTCATGGTGGGAATCCTCATTGGCGTCTTTGTCCTCTGCTGGATCCCTTTCTTCATCACAGAACTCATCAGCTCCCTCTGCTCCTGTGACATCCCACCGGCCTGCAAAAGCGTTTTCCTGTGGCTCGGATATTCCAATTCTTTTTTCAACCCTTTGATCTATACAGCCTTCAACAAGAACTACAACAATGCCTTTAAAAACCTCTTCTCCAGACAACAATAAAACAGTGTCTGGGGAGAGGACCCAAAGGTGATTCCCCCCCCCCCAAAAAAAGGCAACTGGAGTTTCTTGTTTCTTGTTTTATCTTTCTTTTCCTTTCGAAAACATTTCCCTTCTCAGCCAAGAAGCTTCTTCACTTCTAACTGATGGGTGGGGAATGGAGGGATTTATATTCTTTGCAGTCTATTATCTCACAGGGACAATCGTTAGCTGAGCCCACTTGGGGTTTAATCTGTATTCTTAGGGTGACTTGAATTAGAGTGGAAATGAATGAGTGGAAATTTCAGCAGTTCCAAAAAAGTTTCACATCCATGTACACTCTGATTCTAGCTGACTCTGAGGATACAGACGAACACCTCCCCCCTCCCCAAGTGGCTTCAACAACTCAGAAAGAGTATTAATGACTTTTGATGATGATGTTATTAGTCACGAAGTCGTGTTTGACCCACTGTGACCCCATGGACAATGTTCCTATAGGCCAGTGTTTCTCAACCTTGGCAACTTTAAGATGTTTGGACTTCAACTCCCAGAATTTCCCAGCCAGCTTTGCTCACTGTCAGAAGTCCAAACATCTTAAAATTGCCAACGTTGACAAACACTGCTCTAGGCTTTCCTGTCCTCTACCCTTCTCCAGAGTCCATTTAAGGTCACGCCGACTGCTTCAGTGACTTCATCCAGCCCCCTCATTCTCTGCCTTTGTCCCTTTCTTCTTTGCCTCTCCATTGTTCCCATCATTAGTCTCTTCTGCAGTGAGTCCTTCCTTTTCATTAGCTGGAGTAAGTATTTGAGTTTCATCTTCAGGATCTGGCCTTCTAAAGAACAGCCAGGGTTGATCTCCTCTAGGACTGACTGGTT
>JAEANM010021815.1:0-11748 GCA_017656035.1 Myanophis thanlyinensis
GCCTTTGGACACTGCCACCACATGTGGTAAAAGGTCCCTTCCTTACTGTTACATTTCCAGCATCCTGGGTTCATATTCAGGTACATTTTAGCTAATCTTGCTGGTGAATAGTTCCATCGGTAAAACATCTTATATTGGTTTTCTTTATAGGCAGTCGATAATGTCAATTTACAGTTTACATTCCAGAATCTTTCCCATTCCTCCAACAAAATATTTCATCCTATATTTTAGGAAAGAGGGTCATTTATCATCATGTAGCTTAACTTTTCTGGCCCTAATGCTCTCAATACAAAAGTTGTGTTGGGCAACTTTTTCCAGGACACTCTGCCAGCATAGCAATATAGTAATGACAAGAAATTCAATAAGGCATTCCTTAGAATAGAACAATTGTGTTCTCTTCCTCCCCCTCCTCCCCCCCCCCGGCTATTTTTGACCCTTGCTCACAGATGAAGAACTCTATGCTGGTGTCTACATTGACTTCATGGGCACAGATGCAGCCATCTTCCGCACTTTGGGCAAGCAGACTGCCATGAGAACTGACCAGTACAACTCCCGTTGGCTCAATGGTAAGTGAGGGCATAAAACAGCAGTTTGTGAGGGAGGACAAAAAAGGTGTTCGACAGCTGAGTCCAGTGTACAGACCACACTATGGGGTGAAACTGGTTTCTTGAAAATGTTTTTTCTACCTCAAAGCAGCAGAAACATTGTCTGTGCCAAGTTGAAGGGCTCCTACATTCGCTTTCTTTTGATTGTCCTCGGTTCTTTTAAGAAAGAAATACCAGTTGGCACAATGATACACTAATTTGCCATCATTATGCTTGTGGGAATACCCAGAAATCTCCTTCCTTATTTTTAAATCCCCTCTGTCAGTGTACAATGTGGTATATGACTCTCCAGACCTGATTTCTTCAAAGTATATGGCCAAGGCATATCAACTTTCTCTGATTGGTTTCTTTTATTTATCCATATGTAGCCTGTTCCTAACTCAGTTATGAATTTTCATTAAGTTTGTTGGATCCACTCTCCCTTATTGTTGCCCTGCGGGTCTTTTCTATTATATTTCTATTCCCATGACACTCTACATATCCTTCTGCTATACCCTCTTTCGTGTGATAGACACATTTCTTTTTCAGTCTTCATAATATATTAATTCCTCCTTTCTGTTCTATTGTCCTTTGCTCATGCTGTCTATCTGTGGCCAAGAAAACAGGATAGAGTTCTTTCTTTCATTTTTTTTTTCATGCTTGTAGCATCAAGAGATCTGAAATCCTCATGGGTGGGTGGTTTGAAAAACACAGTGTTTGGGGAATATATATTTGTTTATTTGATGTTGCTCAACACCAAACAACTCTGTATGGCTTACATTTCAAAAGCAAAAGCAATAAAATATTTTAAAAACCCAATGATAGAGGTCTAGAAGGAAAAAAATGAACAAAAAGCAATCGAAAGAGGTTCTCAAGGCCTAGGAGAACAGCAAAGGCATAAAAAGATTTTGGGTGGGAACCATATGAATCTCTGGGGGGATACTATTACAGAGGACAGATCCAAATAGTTGAATAAATAGAGAAAACCTTGAGGGTGTCTACTTTGCACAATCTTACCAGATGGGCAGAAACAAAGGCAGATATGTAGTCCCTCAAAGATCCAGGCTTCATAGATGGTAACCAGTCTCTGGAACTCACCAGGGTGACCAGAGGCAAACAACACAGCTTGTGGTACCATGCCACATCCATCACTGTCTAGACTGCTGCATTCAGGATCAGTTGTAGCCTCTGGGTGATCTTCAAGGGCAGCCCCATGTAGAGCAGACTGCAGTAATTTGCAAATGCTCATTTGTTTACACTTAGCAGATCAGATTGCTGAAAGTAACATAACTGTCCTAAGTGACAACTGACTTTATATAACATTGTTTAGCCAGCTGGGGAGGAGTACAACTATTATCAGCTGGGAGGCCCCTTTGTTTGCTTCCTTGCCCGTGACATATTTCCCCTTCTGATCATTCAAAAGCAGGTTGTTTCTGGCATTATTCCTCCTTACAAATTTGATGGCAAAGGGCAGGTTTTGTACTCTTGTCATTTCTGATAACTGATCCAGAGCATTTAATCCCATGCCACATCTTCTCCAGCATGCATCCTGGAATGGGAGCCAATAAGAAAAGATCTTAACCTCCTGTTGGTTTGCAACTCCAACTGTTAAGGAACAGCACAAACAGCTGAGTAAACTGAGGATGAGTATCATGTTTAGAGGAATATCATTTTAGTAACCTGAAGAGAGCTATCGGTGTAAGCAATGCTGGATTACATGGGCCACCATATGCTTGGCAATTCGTAATACAGATGCTCTAAAGAAAATAACCAAACATCTCCAAATTGCAAGCCTCCTAGAAATTCTTAGAAGTTTTTGAAAAAAGTGGACAGGTGTTCTTGCAGCAACATAAATCTTATGGCAGAGTTTCATACAAAGGGATGTTTGGTACAAATTGGGAAGGTTATTGGAAATGGACATCAAAATAATCAGTTTGGATTTACAAAACATTCAATGACTTCAATGAGAAAAAGAAATGAGTGAACTTGATATGCTGACTGCAATGATCTCTATTTGACTGCATTCAATAGAAGATATAGGAAGACCCCCTTCCCAGTGTGTTTCTGCCTACACAATCCCAGGCAAGTGAAAACCCCTACACATGTCGTCTTCTTCTTCTTCTGCTTGTTTTACAGAGACACCCACCACTAGCTCGGTTTGCCAGACTATACAAACCAATCTGACATTTCCAGGCTATTTTATGATTCTCACATAACACGTACTGTTGCCAAGTTCTACCAAACAACCTGCAAAAACTTCCTAGGAATTGGATTGCTGACTAGAACCAATCACGCTCAACACTTGCCTTAGTGTTAGATTGCTATCTCTAATCTATAGCTATTGCAAATTCTGTTCCAGTAGCTTTTTTTTCCTTTTAGTGTTTTTAGATAGCACAGTTTATCTTATAATATTTTATTCATCAGTTGAATTTTAGCTAAACTTTAATTTTAGTTAACCTAATAGCTTTTTATAGCAGTTTTGAAGGCCCGAACACTCTGCCAAACTCTGTTTTTGGCTGCCACAGCCTTCTACAACCATCTCCCAACAAAATCGGAGCTCAAGAGGGCCCCCTGCATCCCTCCCAAGCTTCATTTTCATGGCAGAAGCACCGTGTACCAGTCCTTCGTTGTTTACAGGGTGGCCCCATGGGCCAAATCTAAGTACCCTTGGGCCAGATTCGGCCCCCGGGCCTTGAGTTTGACATCCCTGTTCTAAGTTATCATTATTTTCCTGAGTGTATCCCAAACCCTGCCATGAAGTACTGTGATATATCACCTGAAAAGAAGTTTCATTTCTTTTCTTAACCATCCTATGTGCAGCTGAACTACCATGGACATCTTCTTTTATATGCTAATGCATAGGACATGTCTACAGGAGATGAACAGAAAATAAGCTGATGCAAGAAATAAAGCACCGAGCTTGGTTTCTGTTTAGATAAGGGCACACAGAACTAACAAATCTGAGATGGCTTCATTGCCTAAATTTTGAGAAACACTACCTCAGCACTCTTATCTAGTATTGCCCGTGCATTCCTGTTCACTCTTTCAAACACTGCTGTGTAAGTAAATAATTCTCTGTTTCCTTATTGTACATTACAAATGGGATAATACAAGGAACAGAATTCAGAACACCCCCAGAGTGGACTATATAGCCCAGTTAATCATACCGCTTGCTACGTTTTCTGCAGAACTGCGGTCAATAGCTGCTTAACTCACTGAACGCTGTGTCAACATTTATTCCTGTTGGCTGAGATAAAGATTTGCAACTATCATCACATCCCAGGAGGGGGTTTCAGTGTAACAAACAGCAAGGGTTGTGGGATTCTTTCCAAAAGTACTTGAGATTCTTTTGGGAGGGTGGTGGGGCCGGGGTATGAAATATTGCCTAAAGAAATGTTTACAAAAAATTTTACAGTGTAAAACATTTAAACCATAATTAATTTACAGAAGTAAATCTTTAAGGCAAATTGCACAGACAGTAAGAAAGGGACTGAAAATCAAATTGTCAGCATAGCAGTGTTCATATACAAATCCATACATCCACATCTACAGTGCAGTTCTGGTGACCACATTTGAAAACAATTATAACAAAGCTGAAAAAATGCAGAAGACGACAATTAAAATGATCAGGGGCTTCAAACGCTTTCCTCTAAGAAAAAGCTGGGTCCTATGCAGCATGTAAGTAAGCTATTGAATCCATTACCACAAGATATGGTTGTGGTCATTAATTTCAGTTAGTTTTTTAAAAAAAGATATTCAAGGAATATTGATCCAGAATCCCAAGAGACTGGGTTGGGTGTGACAGGCTTTAAATTTCAAGTGAGTCAAAGCAGGAGATTGACATGTCTCCATCTCCTGCTTGTGAACATCCAAAAGTTCACTGTAAAAAAAAAAAAAAATGTAGGGGGAAATTTGACCTTGGCTTGATTCAGCATAGGAGGGATATAAATATTTCCCTTCCTCCTCCTGTTTTCTCCACTACAACGATTCTGTGAGATGAGTTGGACTGAGAGAGTTACTGGCCCATGGTCACCCAGCTGGCTTTCGTGGGTAAGGTGACACTTGAACTCACAGTCTCCTGCTTTCTAGCCTGATCTCTTAACCTCTACGCCAAACTCACTCTAATGTGCATGAGCTGAGATGGCTTGGACAAACAGAAAACCTAAGAACATACCAAAATCCTGGCCCATATTGGTCCCTGAAAGTAGGCTAAATACTGTATTTACTTAATTTGCTGCTTGAATGCATAGTTGATTTTTATTTTATTTGTGTTTTTATACTATGTATTTCAATATTTTTATAAGGCACTTTACGGAATCTGAATTTTATTCATTTTATTACTGAAAAAAGTGAAGTATATGGCTCAGATGCTAACTTAGTTGTTATCAATATATTACACCTAAACCAATTTTATTAGAAGCAATAGTCCTAAATTCTGCAGTGAAAAACAACAACAAAAGAAACACATTTAAAGTGCTCTTTTTATACTCAACTAAAATTCCAATATTCTTTTAGGATCTAGAACATTCACCAAATAACTTCACAGATCCAAAACCCCCCCACCAAGATTAGCTTGGGCATGCACTGTGAGAATAGAAATATAAATTAGTGCTGGTAAATCTTGCTGCAGTTGAGTTATTAAAATTGCTTCTATTCTTTGACCATATAAATTATCTTCCAACTTAACTTTTGAGGAGGCAAAGATTCAGATTAAGAGCCAGTTTAGTTTAATAGTTAAGGCATCAGGCTAGAAACCAGAAAACCATGACTTCTAGCCCTGCCTTGATCACAAAGCCAGCTGGATGACCTTGGGCCAGTCACTTTCTCTCAGCCCTAGGAAGAAGACAATGACAAACCACTTCAGGAAAACCTTGCCAAGAAAATTGCAGAGATTCGTCCAAGCAGTCACCAGGAATACAATGCTGACTTGAAGGCAGGAAAAAAAAATGTAGATCAGGTTTCTGGTATGTGAACACAGATGTTTCAAGCTAATTTCCCCATGTGAGCTATTCAAAAAAGACACTGCAGGTCAACAAAGAATTCTGTAAATGAAATATGTGCTCCAAAAAGTGAGACCCAACTTTTGGCATGCCATAACTTTCTTTCAATCTAGATCATTTTTCAACTGAGAATTTAATTCCAGATAAAAGAATTGTGTCCCAGAAAAGGCTACAGAAAAATGTGAGGCAAATAGCTGCAATTAACAGAACAAGCAACATGTTCCATTGTAATATGCTAGGAAAATTTGCCAGTTGATAGAGTTTCAAGCTAGTTAACTTGGCAGTGCTTTGTATTCTGGAACAATAAGCTAAGTTCAAGCCTTAACTATAGCAGATTTGGAGCATGTAAAAGAAAATGGAAGATGCTCCTTTAGCAGTGGGTGAATCCTGACACTGAAATGCTGCTGACGAATTGTACAGGTGTTGTTGCACTTGTATTCTCTATTTTCTTAAAGGATATGCTGGGGATCACATTTGGCCTCTGAGTGATGGGGAAAATGTGTGGCAAAAATGTAAGGCTTTTGGTTCCAGCCATATATTTCATTATTTTCCCCTTTCAAATTAAAATTTGAAATCAATGTGTAGAAATGTCTGAAGGCCACACCAAAGCTTTAGAGGCCTCCATTTGGGTACCACTGTTGTAAATTTCTGGAGACTGGGAAGAATATTTGGGGACTATTTCCCCAATTCTTTTCTCCTAGTAATTGTCTTGGTTTTATTCCCCTTTGCAGATCCAGCATTTGTCCATGCAAAGCTCATCCCAGACAGTGCTGAGAAAAATGATGACAAACTATATTTTTTCTTCCGAGAAAAATCCACCGATTCTCCACAGAGCCCGGTTGTCTACTCCCGCATTGGCCGCATTTGCTTGGTGAGTGCAGTAAAGAACCGGACTGGGTGATGTTGCGTTTCCCATACAAAATAAAAATAAAAATCTACGTAACTCTATATAACATTTCTGTATTCCCTCATCTATCTTTTCAAAAGGTAAACGCCCTCGTTGTTATCACACCGCTTATCATACTTTGTTATATTGTTCTATAGCTAGAATATCTGTCCATTCCCATACAGTGGTCTCTCTTGCTGCCATAATTTTCCTCTATGGCAATATACCAAAGTATGATAAGGTTTATGATAATAATGAGGGCAAAGGAGGTTTTTATCTTTTGAAAAGATGGACGAGGGAATACAGAAATGTTTAGAGTTGTGTAGATTTTTTTTAAAGAGTCTAATATTCCAGTATAAGAGCAAGCCTAAAAATAAACCCTATTGATTCTAGCATGGTTAGGTTGCAGACAAAAACTATAGCCTCTGTGGCTTTTTTTAAAAAAGCCACGACATTTATATCCTAGACAGAACATATAGCACTTTTATGTTGTTCCTTATGCCAACAACCTGGTGAAGTGAGTTTTGCTGAGAGCGAGAGTGACAAGCCCACCCTTAACAAAGTGAAATTCCATGATTGAGATAGAATTTCAACCTAAATCACGGCTCTTCTTTGGTTTAGAATGACGATGGAGGCCATTGCTGCCTAGTAAATAAATGGAGCACATTCCTAAAGGCACGACTCATCTGTTCTGTCCCGGGGCCTGATGGAATTGAAACACACTTCGATGAACTCCGTATGTATATTCATGGCAGGGATTGCGTGTATATGTGGAGGGGGGGGGGAATGGAAAGAGATGAGGGAGTGTGTAAGGGAGCCATTGAAGCCCTAAGCAATTTAGGAGATGGCCTGGCCTGTGAAGCTCAGACAGATTTCCCACTGGCAGGGAAATCAGGTTTGTAGATTGTGTTGATATCTCTGGGGGAGAGAAACCGCCTGTATAGTTTTAATTTAAAAACTATAATGAAAGTTTTAGTGAAAAACTTTTCTCCAAAATTCTAAATAAAAATGAAGATAATTTTCTGTCAGAGTGCAAAGCTAATATTTTTTTTTAGCTCTGGTTCCTTAAGATTTTTAACTTAAGATATGCTTAAGGAAAAAAGAAAGAAAAATATACTGAAGTTTATCTTCAGGATATTTGATAATGCTTCATCTCTGTCATCCATGTGGATTATGGAAAGTGGAGCTATTTCAGGTGACTCCAAGGTGTCAGGCTGGGGAAGTCTGTCTTACGTGCAACATATCCCACAAGTTCATTGAGTAAATGATATAATTTGGACATTTAAAAAAAAAAATAGTATGGCTTGAAGAGACGGCAAGCACATCCATTTAGATTAACAAAACCATGGATATTTGCCTAAAACCAAGAAAACTAAACTAGCATTTGGAAAGATCCAATGAACACTAAAAGGCAGTTTGGAAGCTTTTGATGGTTAAGATTGAAGGTCAAAGAAGGGGCGATAAGAAATAGTGACAGCAATGACTTTTGACAGGATTTTTTAAATGTGTGATTTGTCAGCCATGAATGAAATACTTCGGGTGGGGGTGAGAGGTCACTTTTCTCAAAGCAAATCTGTGTACCTCTGTCCTACCCGCAGGGTTTCTGGAGTTTGCAGTTTAGATGGCTGTTGTGGGAAGCAAGACATTAAAGTATTTCTTAAAAGGATTTGATATAAGAGCTCTGCAGCAAAACCTGGTTCTAAACAGTTGGTCAGATTTATTCTGGAAGCCCCGTCACAATTTGTTTCTTTGTGTTACATTGACTAGCTTGCAGTGCTTGCTGGAAAGGAAGTACGAGTGGGGGGGGGGGGGAGGAAGCTTTGAGTTACCAGATGTAAAAATCAGGGCTGGCTTTGAGATAATAGAAGCTCATTCAAGCAAGGAGCCTGCTTAACCTCCTGATAGATGTTGTATTTGGGGGCAAAGCGAAGAGAGGGGGGGCTCCAGGATGGGTGTGATTAATGTTGGGGATCCCATTTGCTAGAAAGGCAGCCGCAATCGCTTAGCAGGCTGTTTGTCAGCTTCCTCTCAACACCTGCTTAACAAATGGCTGTTGGTCATTCGAGGATAAGTCCCATTGCAGCTTTTAGTATCATCAGAATCCTTTGATGGATTTGCCTCCTGCCAGGGCACAAGTTAGCATTGGGTCTTCCCCATACTTGCTTTGCTTCACTTCCTCAAAATTATTACCAGACAGTTCACAGGCCATCTTCATTCCCTGGGTTCTTCTGGAATCTCTTGGCAGGGCTCCTGCCTGCTTACAGGAAGGATCTCTGCGATCAGCATCTGAGGCTGAATTAGATGCAACATCTGCATACTTTCCTGTACAGGGACATTTTTGATTCCCATTTGGAACTGAAATGAGAGGTTAAATAAAAACTGAAAGTTGAGCATGTCTGAAAATCTGCTGAAACATGCCAAAAGAAAAAGAAAAAAAGAATGTGGTTTTAGAGAATCCGTGTCTAATGATCATTTCTTGTACTTTGAACATTTTTTTCTAATCCAGCATGATAAAAAAGGATTTATTTTATGCTTATTAGATGTTATTGCAGATTAGTTGGAGAGCAGTTTTTAATAGATTAATGGAATTTGATTTAACCTCTGTCATCATCCAGTAGACTCAGGTCTCTTCTTGTCCACTACAATTCTACATCTACAAAAAGCCGCTCATGACACCTGGCTGGGTTGAGCTGCGGTTGCTTGTTTTGCCAAAGACAGTGAGTTTCCTGGCTATTGGCATCATTTTGTATGGCAGAATTATATACTAGAAGAAACAGGGAATGCAAAGCCCCAAATCTATTTATCTGAATCTACCATAGATTTCAGAGCTCACCCCCCCCCCCCACACACACACCAAAGATAGGTAGCTCCACAAAAAAAGCCAGGATATCAGCCAAAGAAGGTGCTCCCATTATACTTGGATTAACCTCAGGATTATCTGCTGCTGAATCACCAGGAGAGTCAGTTGTGCTGTGAGATTGACACTCTCCTTTCTCTTCAAGAGGATGTCTTCATCCAGCAGACCCAGGATGTGAAGAATCCCATTATTTATGCTGTTTTTGCAGCCTCTGGGTGAGTGTTTTATTTGGTACTCATGATAGTCTATCTTTTGGCATTCTTGAGCAAAATCCTCCGTCTTAACTTGAAGTCAAAATAATGGTAAAAGCAGATGCCACTGACCCCATTCTGTGAATACTGGCCATCTGCTCCCTGCTGAACCAAGGAGGGTTTGGAACGAAGGTTGGGTTGTTGCAGAATTTTCTGGCAGAGCTGGAAGGCAGCCCAGAAGTATTGGCTGCCAAGTGTAGGGTTTTCCACAAACTCCACCCTAGCAGCTGTAGCTGAGACTTGCTCATTCAGGGAGGAAGGTAAATGGTGGCTCCTCCCCCTTTCCAAGACACATTTGTGCTCAGAAGGATCAAGGAAGTAGCACGTATCCTTAGATCAGCAAGCAGCAGCAGCTTATGCCATTTTCCTCCATGCTGTTTACTGTAATGACTTATATTAGAATGTTACCTTGTTGAGAACGTGGCAGAATAACCCCAAAGCATCTATTTGAGACTGGCCTCAAACCCCAACATTGCTCTAACATTGATAGCAGTGTCCCAATATCTAAACAGCTGCCACAAAAAAGAAGGGGTCAAGCTATTCTCCAAGCACCTGAAGGCAGCACAAGAAGCAATTGGTGGAAATTAATCCAGGAGAGAAGCAGCCTAGAACTAAGGAGAAATTTCCTGACAGTGATAACAATTAATCAGTTGCCTCCAGAAATTGTAAATGCTCCAATACTGGAGATTTTTAAGAACAGATTGGACAACAATTTGTCTGAAATGGTATAGAGTCGTGATGATGAACCTATGGCACGGGTGCCACAGGTGCCACATAGAGCCATCTTACTGGGCAGACAAGCTGTCGACCAACTTACCTCCAGCTGAGCATGCACATGCGATTGTGCCTGCATGCATGTGTGATTGCAGAGACTCAGCTGATCTTTGGGCCTCTGCTGTGCATGCACGCAATTGCAGCAGGAAATCCAGCTGGTCTTCAGAGCTTTCCTGCACCTGCACACACAATTGCTTGTGTGCATGAGTGCCTGTGTGCAGCATGTGTGCATTGCATGTGCAAAAGCTGCATGCATGTGCAGATGGTGCAGTTGCACATGTAGTGCATGTGGAGGAGCTGCACGCAAGTGCAGATGGTACACGCAAAGCACGTACTTTTGGCACTCGGTAGTAAAGGTTCACCACCACTGGTATAGGGTTTTCTGATTGAACAGGAGGTTGGACTTGAAGACCTCTAAGGTCCTTCCCAACTCTGTTATTCCCTACTCCAACCTTTTGCTAATCCTGGCTTCTTGTGGGGCTTTGAGTGCGATCAGAGATTTAAGGGAATTCCAAGAGTTTGCCAGCAACCAAAGATGAATGAAGAAGAATGTTCCCCCATTGAAACTGAAGGGCAGAAAAAAAAATACAGATGGCACCCAGTATTTTTATATGAACAAGATTATTAACATCTGAGCTGAATGTGCAATTGCTGTTTGTCTTTCTTTGCACAGGTCTGTGTTTAAGGGTTCTGCCGTGTGTGTCTACTCCATGGCTGACATCCGCATGGTCTTCAATGGACCGTTTGCCCACAAGGAAGGTCCCAACTATCAGTGGATGCCTTACACTGGCAAAATGCCTTATCCCCGTCCAGGCACCGTAAGCATGGGTTAGATCTCCAGCAGGTTCCTTCTCTCAGATTGCTGGCCTTGGGACATTGATCTCTCTTCCTGAGGAAAATATATGTTCTCCTAAGAATGCCCATTTTATATATGACCATTTGCCCTTTGAATATATACACAAACAAATATTTATGGATTGACAAGATATGTAGAAGTGTGTGTAAGACAGAGTGTGTGCACCAATGCACAATTTAAGAGTCATTTGTGTGTACACTTACATTAATAAAATTCCTTTGAAATGAAATTCATTTATAGGGGAAAGAGAATTTTTTAAATAGCACCTCTATCTAAAGGATTTTAAATACCAGGGCTAATAAAGAAGAGCTTTAAGTAAAACCCTAGAGAAATACTCCACAGTTGTGCAAGCTAGAAAGTCCTGGGTGCTAACTTAAGCCCTTCCCCTTTCTGCATTTTTCACGGTTGCAGAGAAAGACATTACCAGTGACATTCAAAATGCCTTTAGCCAGGGGTGGGCAATTGTGGCTCTTTTATGACTTGTGGACTTCAAATCCCAGAATCCCTGAGCAAGGCAATCTAAATAAAATGGAGGAAACA